>NMRA01000272.1:223716-268328 GCA_002633005.1 Phoronis australis
GCTATAGTGGTCAATGCTATAGTGGTCAATGCTATAGTGGTCAATGCTATAGTGGTCAATGCTATAGTGGTCAATGCTATAGTGGTCAATGCTATAGTGGTCAATGCTATAGTGGTCAATGCTATAGTGGTCAATGCTATAGTGGTCAATGCTATAGTGGTCCATACAACGACTTACAGACATTTATTAATCTCTCGGATTTTTGCAAATAGGATTTTGTGTTCATTATGTTGTTTTAATGTCTTTGTAGTTCACGACAGCACCATTCATTGTGAAATGAATGTTCATAGCAGGTGCCATAACACTGTATTGAAATAATAATTATTACCTAATGGCAGCCTCGTTTTTTTCCTCAAAACTTTCTCTGCTCATAATTATTATAAAAAACATACTGGTGAACAACCTCTGAATGTTTCTCAAGTTAGCTCACTTGCACTTTAAGTAAAAGCTGACAGATGGTATGCTAAAGAGGATTAGGGGTGGTGACATGACCCATGAAACAGTGAAAATAGATAATATTCAAATTAAACACGACATGACAAGACATGGATAGGAGCAGTCAAGTGAAACATGGAACAGCAAAAATAGATTGGAGCATTCAAGTGACAAATAACACGTCGAGAAATCAATAGGAGCAGTAAACTGACTCGTGATATAGAGATATCAAAAATGAATAGAAGAGAAATGATACATGCCATTTAAGAATGGGATGACACACAATAGTATAATGACACAAGTCAAAACGGGAGAAGTATAGTGATGCAAAAATGTAAGAGGCGGGAAGACTCAAGTGAGCCAATTAATGAAACACTGGTAAGTGTAGATGAACAAGACTTTTGTGATTCTTCAGCCTGGCAAGTCACCGTCATTATGATCCGTGTTTCAATAATTTGGCTGCAAACATTATTTTCACGATAAGGTGGAATTACACTGGTGATGCTGTCCATTACAACTACATTATTTTCACGATAAGGTGGAATTACACTGGTGATGCTGTCCATTACAACTACATCGGTTTTCCAAGAACTATGTGAACAAGCCAAACTGGACACTTATATCACAAGGTGTTATAATCCTCTGGGCCCAGGTTATAATCTCTGTACTCAAAACTAGACTCTAAAATTGACCAATGGCATGGCACATGATACTAAGAGAGAAAACTTACCAATTTGCAATCGAATCTCCCAAAGTGACTGGTTGAATTTCGTGTCTGTGTCTAAGTCCAAAGACTAGACCATGGGTGCAGAGTTTTTAGGGAAAATCAATATGAAATGAAAATTGCACACTTCCACTTACTGGACAGACTGGCTGAGTCGTTTAAGTTCCTCTATTCTCTTTTTCATCTCCTTCAAGCACAAATTGAAAACAGTCATTTAGAAAACATAGCTAGCTACATATGTTGACACATTAGATTGTGGCAAAACGCCTGACTGTAAAGACAGCTTTGTTGAAACACAACATTCGTATTAGTCACTGCACAGAAAACAACAAAATAATGTATTGTTTAAAAATGGAATCGGGGTTTAAAAAATATTTCATTTGACAAACTTTACCTCATTCTCAACCTGTAGTTGGCTGGCTTGTGCCAGTCTTTCCTCAAGTCGCTTGCATTTCATCTCAGCCCCATCACGTTGCTCTTTGAAAAGCAGAATATTTTCACTTCTTTCTCTGAAATTATCAATTAATGTTAAGCAACAAATAAATAATATACAACTTCACATTCGTTCTCAAATGTTTTGTCAACAATACACAATGAAATTTTTAAGACTGTAAGACAAAAGAACCGACCTCAGTTGCGCTAAAAATTCCAAGATGGTCTCTTTTAACACTTGTCAGAAAAAGATGAAAATTATCAACTGAAGCAATGATACATGACAGCAAAAATAGAGGCACCGTGAAAACTGAGGTTGAAATGTCCCAAACTATCAATACCTAAGTAGGGCATTATCTTCCCTCAACTTGGCAACCTCCCTTTCAAGTTTGGGTAACGAGGCAAGCTGGCTCTTCAGAAGTAGTCCCACTTTGCTGTCTTCTTCCACACGTTTTAGCTTGTCTTCAAGTTCCTACGAGTATTTGCTAATGATTATTTCCTGAACACTGATCTACGAACACTAAATACAGCAAATCCGCACAAAATCCGTACACACATATTAAAACAATGCAACAGTTTTTATACAGATTCACCTTTCACATCTACCTTTGTGGCCCACTTTATCAAAGAAGGAGCATGGGGTTGTATCTAAGTTTGTCGTAGTCTCAGCTGTAACTGACACATATTTAATTCATTAAGAACAGTTTACAAAAACAAAATCTTAAGTGAAAATACGGAGAACAGTCGAACTTCCATTGGTTACAACACTGTTCTAGTCGAAAAATACTATTATGATACTTTTGCATTCACAAATTTCCCACAACTAATAAAAGCTACAACTGAGTGTACAGTCTTTCACAAAGTGAACGCAAGACAAGGGGTTAGTAGTTAAGTCTGAGTGTAGCATCCACTTATTAATGCGCGTCCCAAGAACTGGCTGAGGATAACAGCACCTGTTAGAGTATTAGGCATTACAGCCATTCTGAGATAAGACCAATTTGGAGCCTCACCTCGACTTTATGCGAAGACACAAGAAGCTTAGCCCTGTAGTCATCACACTTGCTTCTAAATTCTTGTGTCTTTTGCCTGAAAATATTTGTTTGTAGTTCAATATTCGGCAAAATTGAATGTTTAGAAATGTCCAATCAGTTTTGCTTATCTACTAACTAGACTAAGTCAAAAGTGTGACAGCAAGATTGTGTAAAATTCAGAGATCTTTGCATTTACTATTTCCAACAACTGATAATTGAAAGCAACAACAGAGACTCACATAGCACCATGATGATGTTGGTCATCATTTTGTAGGTAGTCTGTTCATCTACACTACCAGGGAAGCATAAAACACTAGAAGCTATCTCTGTACAACCCAACCTGGTACTAAGATTGATTTGAGTCAAGAGCAGTAAGAACTCTGACTCATGTCTCTCATTACAGTTGTCTGTCACAACTCAATGTTAATTGCAATTTCCTCAAGAGTAGTTTTCCTCTGACATTGGGAATACGTGATTGTGTCATAGAAAAACAATACTGTAAAAACAAATACCAACCCTATGTTAGAGTTCACTTTAGGGCGATTAGTGCTGCGCGTGGCCACATTAATCATAACATAGACTACAGAATCAATCAGCAAGAGCAATGCAGAACAATGATATGCACCCACCATATGCGTCACGAATGGTAAAGTTATAAGGGGTACTGTACTTTTTAAATATTTCCACAGCAGTCAGATGTATCCAAAAGTCAACATAAGTAGTGCTCTCCTCATTAGGAAAACACATATTAAATTTCATGAAGACCCTAGGAAGAACTTGGACTCAATATAAACATGTATGCCAAACTTACAAAGATCCATTAAGGAACTTAGTAAACGGCGAGGCAGGCACAAAAAATAAATTGCCACTGCGGGTCACCACATTAGTCAGATCTGTCTAAAAATCAACAGCAGTTGTGCTAAATTCGTAAACAAATTCGTAAAGCCAAATTTCATAAAGATCCACAAAAAATGGTATATACTGCACAGCAGTGAACAGATCCACTCAAAAATCATTGCCATCCATTCATAGCTTTACAGCAGCACATCTGCCAAATTTCATAATGATCCTGCAAGGGGTTTAGGAGATACAGCAGGTGATGCCAGATGCCCAGACAGAGATGACGGCAATATGCATCCAACCTAATTTATGTGCATGTGGGTACATATTAGGTTTTGAATACTCTAAGTGATCTATTCATCACTGGCTTGTACATTATATCTGCACCTGATTTCACCAGCCTGTTGCGTAGTCAGCTCACCAATCTGTCTCCGTAATGAGTAAGATTCTGACTGATACTGGGTGACTTGTGACGACAGCTGGCTCATCTTCTCTTGAAGTTTGTCTCTTTCCTGGACATCAACATAACATTTCGCAAAATTCTTACAAGAGCAATTTGTACAAGACACAGCAACAAAACCTTTAGGAGGAATTGGAGTGTTTCAACCTTTCATTAATTGTTAATGGAGACATGCAAGGCAAGAGCTGAACACAAATACGATAAAAATAATTATGAAAGATTACCTGGTAACTTGTTGGACAACTGAGAGGTGGGAAAAGCAAAGGTCAAATTTGTAAAAAGAAGTGCACTCTGCTATCAACATACAGTGGTAAAATCTTAAGACTATCATTCAAGTAATCCCCATCCTGATTTTTCAAAACTTTAGCCACTTTCAAACACCTAAACTTGGCTTAATGACCATTTCCTAGTATAATTTCTAAATTTAAATGCCCTGAACATGAACAGATGTTGTATTTATAAATACGTAATGTAGTCAAGAAGAGGGTATTACGTTCAGAAATTGTTAAACCAATGAAAATTCAAGAGATATAATACACTTTATGAAAACTATTTCTGATGATTTCAATTAAGCCACCTACTAAAACCTGGCTTCCTCCACACTAAAATTATAAGGTAATAATTCAGTTATTCATACTTGATGCATTTCTGTAATGTTCGACTGTTTTTCCTTCAGCAAAGTGTCAACTTTACTTTGTAACAAATTCATTTTCTCTTGGTTATTCTCTCTTTCTCCTTTTAATAGATCAGCATAGCGGTCGCAGCGTTCTTTAACAAACTTGAACTGGATTGCGAGTTCTTCATATTTTCTGTGTTCAGTCTGCAACAATGAATGTATTATTACAGCATCTTAGACAAACAATCTTGCACAATAATCCAGACAAAAAATTAAAAAATCATGGCGTAGACCGTTAACAGTCAAATTTTGATGCTTAATAACTAATAATGACAATAACAACAAAATCTCAGAACATTCTAAAGGTAAACACAATAGAGTTAACACTCGATTGACAAACACTTCACTACTACAAGCGTGGTGATCGCTACAGATGTCTACATTATTTTAACACGACTTCCACTGTACCTGAACTTCTGTCTTAGCAATATCCAACTGTGCTTCAACATCGCAGCGAGCTCTTTTTCGCGATGACTCCATATTGGTTAGCTGAGTCTTTAGTTGACTTATGGTGCTTCTCGCCAACTGTAGCTCTGACTGAACACTCACTAGTTTTCTCTCTTTCTCTGCATGTAAAACATAAGTTTCTCCACACATACATATGCGATATACTCAATGATTAAATCAATACAACATTCTGATCACTCATGAATTACCCAGTAGTAATAAAACTAAAAATCAAATAATTCAAGGTCATGATCTCTTCAAATCGAGATGAACATAATAAGTAGCATTTCACTTTATCAGAACGGTGTGAAATTTTTGCATCAATCCATCTTTTACTTATTCAAAAGTAGCAGCAATATGTTTTTAGCATCACTCTAAGCATGTAGCACTGCCATTAATTGTAAAATGTAATGAACAGCTAGTCTTGTTTGACTACATTTCTCCATATCGCCGCAAGAATCCAAACATAGTGTTCTATTCAGACCCCTATTCTGTTCTGATGGTGATGCAGCATGGCATGGAAATGCTACCTCATAGATCATTTCACGAGCCAACGTCATGTTTTTTGTAGGTTAAGAATTGTCAGCAGAGACTTTCTAAGTATAGCTCAATGCATCTAAAATAACAAATATGTTTTATCATGCTGTAATATAAGCATATATTAAGCAAGCTTAGTGCACAATCCTCACCCAATGGAGACTCAGCAGTGAAGCTACTTGTGTCCGACAAGTTACTGAAGTCCAATCGTTTACAATGTTTATCACCGAGTGGCTCATCATTGACTGAAACAGGCCTGTGATCAGAGATGAAGTCTGCAAAATGCCGCTTCATTCGAATAACAGCAGTACTCTCATTGTCGAGCGATGCATTCAGATCCATGGCTCTGAAAGTGTATTAACAGCAACACTCCAATTGTCAAGTTGGCTTTTAAACTTAAACAGCCCATGGCTCTAGTGTAACAAAAGTGTTCTTAAAGGTATATCGATCACTGCTTTTCAATATGACTGCTTCCTTGGGATATCCCATTTTACACAAAAGCTATATCCAATGTTTTGATTTAATTTTGTGCCATTAAAATATCTAGATAGGAATTATGACACTACATTGAGGGATTCCAACAATAGCCGGGCTACCACGCGTATGATGGCGGAGAACCTCAGGAAGATCCGACGCGAGAGGACTTCCAGGAAGATACAAGGTCTGGTGTTACCAATTTGAGTAGCAACCAAAACTGGCATGGTCTCTGAGTATCTATACTTCTCCTCAGTCTGGGAATCCCCCACTCGAAAAAATACAGCGTAGAGCAGCCAGGTTCGTCCTAAATGACCACTCAAGGCACTCCTCAGTCTCACTCATGCTTACAACTCTCAAATGGCCCACCCTTCAAGAAAGACGAGCTCAGAACAAACTATCCCTTCTGTACAAGACCGTACATAACCTGGTTGGTATTCCCAACTCATACCTTCCACCCTTACGTATCTCTAGAACACGTAACTCCCACTGTCACACCTTTGAGAGATCATACATCTGCACTGCATACTACGCAAACTCTTTCTTCCCATTTACCATTTTACTCTGGAACAGACTCCCACAATTCATCATCTCATCAGAAAAAATAGAGATGTTCACAGGTCCCATCTTGAACATCAATCTTACACAGTAAACAATAAAACCTGCGTAGCCCTGAGGAAATGGTTGGGAGTACCACCAAGTTTTATGAGTGTGGGTCTATACAGCAAGTCAGCAGCAGTCGCCTTACCAACAAGGTCGCTAGTAGAGGATTACAAGGTGGGGAGAGCTAGAGCTTGGATGACATTGAGGGACTCCAATGATAGCTTGGTGAGAAGTACCAGAGTAGAGATCATGGCAGGTACAAAGTGGGAAGAGGCAGCGGCCGTGGTGGAGGCAGAGAGCAGACTGCAAACAGTGTGAGTAGGAAGACAATGACTAGGCTTCGTACCAACAAAGAGGTAGAAGACAACAAAAGGAAAGGAACGAAGAGATATGGTGCTTCAGGAGATACACATTGCTGAGGACAAGAAGAAAGGTGCTGGGCAAATGGATGGCATGAAATAGCTGTTTGAGAAAGAAGATCATTCCAAAGGATCTGTAGTCATCAGAAAGTCGGAGACTCGGCTTTGTGCAGTGTCCCTGGTGGGAGTTTGTGATTATACGAAAGCGAACTACAAGGTTGGATACATAGAACAAGACCAGACTGGGGTTATTGTTTACAATCCGACTTCATTAACGTACATACTTGATATTAACATTTTCTGAATCCTCTCGTCAGGGTGATCATGGTGATTCCAAAAATGTATTACTGGTACCGATTAGGCTCTTTTTATTCATGCATTCACCGTTTTTACGAGGTGTTCATTTGCGGCAGCCGATCTGGAGTGACCGCCATTATAAACCTGCGACACCTGTCGACAGGAATGATAACTACAACGATCATGCGTGTGTCGAATAGACCCCTAAATTGGCTAGTATGTTGAAGATACCGCGTGGCATGTTAGGGAAACTCTGAGTAAAAAAACAGTAATGGTCATTTATAAAGGATTCCCTCTTCAAAACTTCATTAGAAAAAACACAAGAGTGTGTTCTCGCGGACAAATGTCGTACTCGAAAACACTTGACATCTCGCGGTTAACCGTTAGTTATCAATCCTACCGACAGGTGTCGCACTTTTAAAAATGGCTGCCTCACTAAATCCGCGTTGCGAATGACCGCTTTGGAAAAACTTGGAAATTGTGAATAATAATCGACCAATCAGTACAAGTAATATACATTTTTGGAATCACCATAACTAGAGGATTCAGAAAATAGTAGTATCAAGTATGTACGTTAATGGAGTCGGATTGTAAACACTAACCCAGACTGGTTTATTAAGCCAACATGTAATATACATAAAGAAACACGTGGTTACAGGAACATGTGGTCACTGGGAAGAGTCAAGTGATTGACAGTCACAGTGACTGTTAGTGGCCGCTATACTAACTAACATAATCATCAAGATAGAATTCTTGACAGAGCATATTGTGCTTCAATAGCCTTGGTACAAAGCTGTATGCTAATTAAATATACAGCTTTGTGTCGATGTGGGTAAAAAGTGGTAAGATAAAATCCGAAAAACCGAATTTCAGAACAAATTTTGCTGCTGCGAAGTTGTTGCAAAAATTAAGAAAATGGCGCATGCACGTGGCATGAGCGTACTGTTTTCAAAATGACAACATACTTTTCATTGTAACAAAAGGTCGAGAATGGCGCAAGAAAATGACGTTTGTTGCATTGTTTTTCACTTAAATGGTTGATTGTAACGGGCAGTGTGAGTGTTGGTTGACTCATGGCAGATTTTGCATGCAGGGCCCCAGTCTTTAGCTTTACATGTCGAAACAAGTTTCACTGTGTCTGTGACGAGCAGAACTACCCTGGCTGTGTGCGATTTCGGGGTCTATGGAAGATTAACATACAGTGGTTCCTAGCTGTATTTTGAGGATAGTCTTCATACAGCTAGCTGGCTGGCTAGTGCTTTGAATAGCCAATGCCAATTACTCAGCTGTGTAGGGCACAGGCATGGTCGTACCTTGTCACGGTTGTGGGTCATTCACTACACCGTCTACAGCGACGAAAAACAAAGATCATAGTTGTAATGAAACGTGTAACGTGAAAGTTTACGTGTTAACTGAAAAACTTACCTCGAGCGCTCAAGGAGCTGCGCTAGCCCTAAACTAATGACAAAGCGCTCTCACAACTGGAATTCGAGCACCAAGCAAGATAGTTTTTTCTAATAGCCAATAGAGGTCAGGAGTGGACTATCCAGAAGAGGTCGCTGTAATCACAAAAGATGGGAAAGGTGCCGAAAAATCGTGCTTCAAAGAAAATCTTAATTTTTGACGAAAAAGCTCGACAGTAAGTTAATGTCCGTCACGTATCTAGTGGAAACAGACTGTGGGATATCTGTTTCATCAGCTAGGTTGGCCACACTTAGCTGATAGCCCTAACCAGCTTACGTGTGTATTTTCCCAACGAAAAGGGACCGTGTGCGGCACTAGTCGGATAATGCCTTATAAATGGATCCTAACTTATTCCAAATAAATCCATTACATGTTGGTCTAAATGAATGATTTTGGTATCTTTGCATTCCTCAGACATCTGGCTATCCGTACAAATCCTTTTCACGACCCTCAATTACTCTGGTCTATAACTACGCCATTCCGAACATGGTCCAGTTTAGCCACGCGCATCGTGAAATTGGCAGCCATTTCAGGGAACTTACTATATCTAGCGCTATCTATCGGCGATTTGCTACAATACACGCTGTTCCTTTTTCATCAGTCAACATGAACGACGATAACATGACGATGACAGATACGATCATGAGAAAGACGACTAAGGTGATGACGAGAGCAGACGTACGATGATTAATAACGATGACGTTAATAATTGACGAAATCGACCAATGATGTTGACTGATGAAAAAGGAACAGCGCGTTGTAGCAAATCACCGATAGAAGGCGCTAGATATAGTAAGTTCCCTGAAATGACTGCCGATTTCACGATGCGCGTGGCTAAACTGGACCATGTTCGGAATGGCGTAGTTATAGACCAGAGTAATTGAGGGTCGTGATACCAAACTCATTCATTTAGACCTATATTTAGTGGATTTATTTGGAATAAGTTAGGGTCCATTATATCCGACTAGTGCCGGTGTACTGAGTCAGTGTGCCAAGTTATGCTTCATTGCTTGCGTGCCCGAGATAAATTTTGAGTGAAAAATATACGGAAAACCAGAAAACTCAGACTTTCATGTCAATAAACCTTTAAGACGTTTTTCGATCATTGTACTCTTGCAATTTCTTGCAATTAAGTTAAAACCAGTCCGTTAGGCTAAGGTCAAAACGTTTTTAATCATGTGACCCATAAATTGCATAATTTTCACATTTATGATTTAAGACAAAAAAATGAAAGTGAGATAATTAAAGTTTTGGTAGTAGATTTATAGCCAGTAATAGTCGTATAGATGGGTCCCTAATTTAAAATTGATTTGAGAATCAGTTACTACCACTGAATAACGTCCATCATACCACATTATCAGCCTGAAATGGCCTCTGTTAAATAACTCGTTCAGTTATTCAACGTGGATTGAATAAAATTTTGGCAGGGAAATTTTGGTCGGTTTCAAACTCGCTCCGCAAGAGTTTCAAGTCGTCAACTTTACCACTGCACCACTCGGCAGCTGACGTCATCGAACGTGAAAATAGAATACTTAAATGTGTGGGTTTTATTGTACAAGGACAAAAACCCGAGGTGGTTCATAGAAAAAACACGTGTTGGATATTTATTTTATAAAATGCATCGTTTGCACAAACTCCGTCTCCCCCACTCCATTACAGACCTTCGTTGCACCTGTTCCAGCACTGCCTTGGTCCCAGGTATTGCACCGGCCCTTATTTGGATTCAATGTGGTCTATTTTTTTCTCGCGGCTGTTTTTTCTCAAATGCGGAGAGAGGGTGGCCAGTTTCGTACTGGTCTTGGTGACGTCAGTCTGTCGGCTCAACGGCCTGGTGACGTCACTCCATCGGCTTAATTTTACTCCCTCCGGCTTCTGTAGTGTATATAATTCATCGGGCCTGTCGCCGCCAAAATTAATAATGCCTCATTAAAAATTTTTTACTGTTCCTTGAGTAAACTAAATTATTTACCCGGGTGTTGGAAAATTGGCGTTTTTCAGTTATTCTACTTCCAAAATTGCGTTGCGCTCTTTGAGGGCCATTGCGTCACCTATTGGCCAATTTCTATGTTCTTCAATCAACTGTGAGGCTGCGTACATGTCATAACAATCGGAAGTGGTCTCATTTCGTTACAAATTTTTACTATTTTAGTACCAGAAAACCCAATTTCAGACCAAACTCTCGAGATCTATCACAAAATTTTAGGAAACGGCGCGTGTCACGAGTACCGTATGCACTGTTTTCAAAATGACGACAGATTTTCCTTTGTTACAAAAGGCGGAGAATTACGAAAAATAACGTTTATTAGATTTTTTTACTTCTATAAACGGATGTAACGGGCATGGTGAATGTCGGTTCATTCCCAGATGCTGCGTGCACTCCTGCAGGTTGTTAGCTCTAAGTTTTACGACGAGGTGACGAGCTGAGCACCCGGGTTGTGTGAAATTTCGTGGTCTAACCGGCGGAGCTCTACACACGGCTACCTGGCTGTATGTTGACGATAGTCTTCATACACCTAGCTGGCTTTCTACCTCAAAAATAGATGACTTTAAACTTAATATGTACAAGGAAATGCCTAAACTAATAAATCATGAAAAACTGTCATAAACACATTCCAATAAATTGAGCACGCGCAACAATCGCATGTTCAACAAATGGCATTGTACTAACATTTATATGCTATATGAAAAATAAGATGCGCGATTTCAATAAAAACAACTTCGTTAATTCAGTAAAATTGATCTGTCATTTTCTTTCACTCGTAAATCATCGAACTCCAATTTGAATGTGAGTAACGTGTTGTCGGGATCCTTTGACTTGGACATTATATTCAGTAACCTGTGATAACCTACTTTCACGGTGGAAGCTCAGTATGATAAGAGCCCTCGTGGATTTTGTAGAATTATCCACTCTAGATTACGGGGGATAATGACTTCGCCATGTAATAATCTATATTTATTCATTGGGAGTACCTGGTTCTCAAATGAGGGACCCATGTATCCGACTATTATATTTATGTCCAATTTATTATTCACAGGTAACTGTTTCCACACATATTGTTTTGTAATGGTGAAGATTGTAAGTTGAAATCATAAATGTCAATTTAAAAAAAGCTCTCTTTGTCAGTCCACATGACTTGCCTTGTGACTGAAGTTTTGTACTCAGATGAAGTTCACCTCCTAGGGGAAGTTTGAGGTTATGGAAAAACAGAACGATAATAATAGTCCCCGTCTGTACTGCCTCCTCTTGTTGTGATTAGCAGACTGGTGACCATTAGATTAGGAATTGTTTCATTTGTATTGATTAATAAGCAGTGTGTGTTACTTCTGTTCTTCATTTTTAACCAGCCCGTATTTCTTTTCTGGCAAATGATAAAGAACTTAAGCTCCACACACAATCATTTACATACCGAAACACTTTCAAAAGTAGTTATGAGTTAGGGGTCTGAACCACCTTTTGTTTGCGCCTGGATTTGAGAACCAGGCAAAAACTAACCATGCATCGGGCCAGCACAGTCAGTGTCTGGACTCTGTCTCTAATTTCAGATAGGGCCCTTCTATACTGTATTAATGTTTCATGCTTGGTGGATACCGAACTCATCAGGTTATCACGCAAAAAACACAGTGCTTGACAGATATTGCAGCATTGTGGGTAATAAAGTATAGCAATATTCGAGTGTTACTGTGTTATATGGGACTGTCTTGTCTAAGAGCTGCGGATGTTAACCCGTACGAATAGAGTATTTAATGAAGATCCACTAGTAGCTTGTGAAATTTCGTTGTTTCAGTGAATTTCTGACGGGCTTTAAAAAGCGAAAAGATGAACGGCGGCGAAAGGCACAGTTGCAAGCTGCTGTAAAGCTGAAAGAGGAACAAAAGCAAATGAAAGAAAAGGTACAAGTTTTCTGCACTGTGTAATTATAGTTAAATCTCACCAAATTATGACTCAGTATGGTGGACGAGAGAAGTTTTGTTTTTTCATCTTTTCTTATAAGATGTCAGTGCCATAAAGTCAGGGCTTTTACCGTGTTGTGGCTACTGTCAGAAAATGTTTCCAAAAATAGTGGGCATTCACAACGGTGTTTTAACACTGTCTTTTAAAAAATACCAGGAAAGACGGAAAAAGGTACTTTTGTCTTAGACTGGCAAAATTTTAGCTTACCCTAAGATTTCAATATACCACAAACTATTCCTGACTTAAGTGTATTTGATTCATGGTTGCTTGGGTCAGTCTGTGGATGAGTGATGTTGAGATTTTATGTATGAATGCATACAGACAATTATCAGTTCTTAGCAGGCTAAGTGGTTACATTTACATGGAGTAACGTATAGCTATTAAGAAGTCAAATTTCTTTTGTCAAATTCTGACTATAATTCATGTTAGTGGTGTTTTGTGAGCAGGACTGTCACCAAAAGGCTTGAAAGGTTCAGTTATAGAGCCTTGGACAATCTTAATGACTGTACTAGCTTGTATTCTGACTTGTTGAGTAGAGCAAATCTACAAACACTTTGAAGTTGATATAGGTCACGAACTTGTGTTGGAGGTCTTTAAAAACTTTGTGACCTCTTGTGTGGTGATGGAATGCTCTCTTTTGACTTCAGTGACAATGGATAGAATTGATGTGCCGAGCATAGCCTCATTGTGCTGAAGGTCAATTCAATACAAAGGCCCCTGCAGACCTTAGTCTGTGTGCCGAACCAAATGTCTTCAAGCCTCTGCTGTGGGACCCCACTGTATTTTAGATTGGTTTTCACTTAACTACTTGTTTTGTTCAATAATTTGTTTTGTCCATCCATATTTTGAAGTGAGGGAAACGAACCCATGGGTCTTGTTCACTGATTTTAAAACTGACTTTAACAATAACTTGGCTCTACTCTTCAATTCTCCATGAAATCATCATCTCTGGAATATCATTGTTGAGTTGTAAATAATAATATGGAGGTGCCACAATCTTAGAATGGGCTATTTACTAATAAGCTATATTAAGCTTCAGTTTAAAAATACACTGTTTGACCTTTTCCACTTTTACTTATTTTGTGAGGTACTAATTATTCAACTTTTACCTCTGTGTCATGCCATTTTTGTTTGACCCGGTTTCTTTTTCAGCACCAAAACATGTTGAAAAAGGCCCAAATGAGAATGCAAAAAGAAGCCAAGGATGTTGAAGCTATCTTACAATCCAGCACAATTACATCTGAAGATCATACTGTGACTGTTACATATTTAGGAGATGGCTTGATGGCTCAAAACAAGTTACTTCTTGGAAAAAACCAGGTTAGTTTGTTCAGGCTGCCGCACACAACATGATGCAACTTATCTCAACTCGAGTTAACAAAGCAATATTATCCTGTCACACATTAGATATGAATAGGGCCCTAGAAAAATGTCAAAATAAGGTCGAAATTGAACACCCTAGAGGCAAACAATTCATATTTGGAGGTAAATTTACACGCAAGTCATTATATACCTCATTGATTGCACTCCGTCCTCATCCCTGATACACATGTGAGACTGACTGTCCTCTTCTCAAGAGTCTTATTGGACACTGTAAATTATCTGGTGGCAGAACATTTCACTCATCCACGGCCAAACAAAGCAGAGATGACCTCATGGTCTGTGTACTTATGGGGAATCTCGAAAACAGCCTTTTTTTTCAACACCAGCAAGAATGGCAGTTTTAATAACGACATGCGCCACATGAGCCACTACCTTTAATCATTCGCAATTCCTCTCCCTTTTTCATTTTCTCATCACCTTCATAGTTTTGAACAGTTTGGTACAAGTAAGCCTTTTGCACCACTAATGAAGAGTCACACCAATAAGGCTGGAAAGCTTGTGTTTTTTAAGTAATATTTTTACCGAATTTTAAGGTGTTTTACCTGTTTCTACATTTTCAAAGTTTGACTAACTTCAGAAAATATATATCTCAAAAATGACAGGTCAGATTCATATGAAACTGCCGCTTACTAACGTACTACAAAACCCATCAAGAATTGTTTTCAAAATGTTCCACTTTGAGGAGCTGTCAAAACTAGGTCTTCATGATTTTTTTAAAGAACCCAGAAATTGCATAAAAATAAAATAAAATGATGCTTTGGAAATTTGTAACACGGTTTTAAGGATTCATCTTGATGATTAACATCAAAAGAAATATGGCCCTGTTGTTGATAAAGTTCTTTTGTTGTGGTGACGTTACCCAATAATGACAGATTGGTAAACGGGCTTTCTACTTCGGAAATTATATACTTCTAATGGGTTAAAATCTATAATTTTAAGGATGTTTGGCTAAATACAATGACTTCTCAATATATAGCTTTGTATCTGCTATAAAGATGAATTTCATCAAAGAAAGTAAAGTCAATTTAGTAATAATAAACGTATTGATCGGGTCTAAAAAACAACACACTGACCTCCAAAAAAGTTCCTAATTATGCCATTAGATTGATATTAAAGCATGAGATTCATATTGCCAAAGACACTGTTTCCAAAACTAGCATTGAAACTTCCAGCATTTTCATTGTTGTGCTTAAAAGAACTTGATCTTGCATGATGGTCCACCACTGTCAAAAATTGGTGAGCACATTGTTCTTAAGTTTCAGTACTATGTAAAGATATTGATTGGACCGTAGCTAAATGAAAAAACCCAAAGCCCAGTACACAAGTCCACAGTTTCGTCCACCGTTTTGAATATTTAATTAAGTAGAGTAAGCAAATCAATTTATTTTTCCCGTTTCCCATGTAAGTGGGCAGGAGAGGTCTGTAGGACCAATTTTTTCGAAAGCTATCAACTGTATTTTCAAAAAGACACAATGATGTCATTCACACCATTTTCGGGATTGTTGCAAACTCCTTTTCCTTCCTGAAAACCTCCTGGGTTCAGTTTTGGAGCGCATTGTAAGATACCAATGTTGTTATTGAAAATTTGTCATTTGCAAGGTTTGCACAAAGTCTATCCCTGGGTTAGTATTTATACTGTTAATTCGCTTTCGATACAAAGTTAAAACAAATTTTTTAATCATTTCATTGAATATAAGCCTTAGTACCATTTCCCTCATAAATTATTATTGTCACTAATCATCCCGCCATCAGTTGACTGCTAAAGTCGAGATGTAAGAGATCATAGTTTACTAAGTCCCTGTGCCTTAACAACCGCAGCATTCATGTACATTGCATAATTTTTATGCACCCACATATTTACATGTGGACGCATTATGCCGTCATCTCTGTCCGTCTGTCTGTCGGTTCGGCGTCCGTCTGTCCGGCGTCTGCTGCTCTATCTCCAAAACCCTTTGATGTACATTCATGAAATTTTGCACGTGTTCCTATCATAGATGGGACGGCATGAGCGAACTTTCGGACGGATCCGACTACCAGTGTGCCCCCTAGTGGCAATTTAAGCTTTTTACGCTTACATCTAGATCTTCAAAGGTCCTTAGCGTATTTTCATAAACGTGGGCATATAGGCATGTATTAGTGAGATGACGCTATCCTCCCGTTTTCGGATGGATTCGACTTAGTTTGCACCACCTAGTGGCCATTTTTGCTGTTTTCGAGTCTGTTATTTGGCGTTCACCCCTCTATCAACCAAACCGCTTTAAGGATGATTGTGGAAATTGGCATGTATGTTTTTTATTATTATTTTCCGATGATTTTGACTACTGTGGCACCTCCTAGTGGCAGTTTTTTTTGCGCCCATGGCTGTGTCTCCTATACCGTTTACAGCATCTTTGCTAAATTTAGATAGTGTATTTATATGATGTTGACAACGGATGACAACAACTTTCGGACGGATCTGATGACCAGTGTGCCCCCTAGTGGCAATTTTCATTTTTTAGGCTTACCTCTGTATCTTCAAAGGTCCTCAACGGATTATCAGAAACTTTGGAATATAGACATTTATTGGTGAGATGCTATCCTCCTGCTTTCCGATGGAATTATGGTACTTTGTGCCACCTAGTGGCCATTTTTCCTGTTTTCGAGTCTTGTTTTGTGGCGTCCACCCCTCGATTAACCGATTGAAAATTGGTGTATATTTTCTCAGTGTGAAGAGGATGGTTGACAAGAACGAATTCGACTACTGTGGCACCTCCTAGTGGTAGTTTTGTTTTGTTCTGTGCCCATAGCTGTATCTCTTAAACTCACTGCTGGATCTTTATTAAATTTAGTAATTGTATTTATATGAAGCAAACAACAGACGCGTTTTTCAGGCGGATCCAATGAACACTGTGCCCCATATTGGCAATTTCATTTTCTCTGTTTTTCCTTTGTTTCTCTGAAGATCCTAGACAGAGTTTTATGAAATTTGGTAAATAACTTTCTATTAAAGAAGCGATGGCATGTTCCCATTTTCAGATCGATTGGAAGTTTTTTTTTTCACCATGTAGTGACTATTTTTATGAAACAAATAAACAACCCTAGAAGTACTCCGTTTGCGGTGCATTCGTGGGCACATTTCAATGCTCTGCGTTGCTCTTGTATTATCAAGAGCTGTTTTCACCAATTACTTGGTATTTGAAGAGAAATCTGCATTTCATAGTTGGGTTCTGGTAGAGCACAATGTAAAATTAGCTTGTTTCATTTTCTTAGTTCCCCTCCATACCAATGCTCATGTGGTACGCAAACGCAACTTTAAACTGTGATTTCGTGCATTTAGTAAAAGTAATGCTTGAAACTTCAGAATGTTTTTAGAAATATGTTTTTCTTTACAGCTTAACATTGAAACAGAGGCGAAACAATCAACAGAAAATGACAAAAAAGAGAATTCCTCTAAAGATGAGACAAAGCTACCAAAGACTCATAAACTCACAAAAAGGAACAAACTTGTAGCAAAGCCATCGTACAAGAAATCAAAACACAAAAGTTTCACCCACGAGTTCAAAAGAGGTGGCCAAAAGCATAAGAAAAGCTCAAAAAAGTAATTAGCCTGCATGTTTTAATTGCAATTGTTATGACTTCTGGAAGTTGGGTCACGCACATTGATCACATGTGCTAAAAACTGTCTACAGTAGGAATGCCTGGGTGTGCAGTCCGAGTTCAGGTTCCACGGCAGTTGTGCAGTTTTTGGTAAGGCTTTCCCTTTCACCTTATTTGCTATTGATCATTTTTTACGTTGAGCATTAACGAAAAAAATTACCGCAATCTTGTTTGCTCTGGCTGGTGTTTTTAAAATACCTTGACGAGTTCTTAAAAATAATGTGACACATTTTAAATATATAATTAGTTGTACTATGTTGTTATTTTACTATATGCCAGCTGACCTCTTTAACAAGCACAGAACACTAATACCTGCTTGTGGGTATCAATTATCCATCACACAAAAACTCATCCAACTTAAGTGAGTCTCAACATTAGATTAGTTAATCAGTATTTTAATGGCCGAGAAAAATCTGTAGATGTTGTAATTAACTTGCTTTTAAAATGTAAGTGCATTTAACATCAGCAAGTTATGTGACTGAAAATAGAAAATACTGCAATGTGGTAACCTCTGTCACAGCGCCCCCTATTTGGAAATGATGATGAACAACACATGATATTCCATCTGTGGGCATCAATGTGCATGTGTTCGTTTGGACATTTGTCATATACAATGGGATGAAAATGTCTCCAAAAATATGATGAAGGATTTTGTTTTTTTGGCACCTTGTAGTCTTGTTTGTGTCGAAAACCTTAACTTGTGTGGAGTACATAGATTGGTGTGTTCTTGTTGTTGTGGCGTGCTTGGAACAAAATTTTTGGATGGAAGACATTTGCAAAAATGTTTTTGTGTAATTGATCAACATGTAGATCATTTGCATTTTCAGTTTCTAGGAAGAAACAAATAACAGCAGTTTAAGTGATGAGTTTTTATTCATGAGTTCATTTCATTTCAACTGTCAGGTAATTTCTATGTGGTGTTGCATAGGGCTGCTACTCCTCGTAGCACCCACATTCTCGGATCTGGTATCGTCTTAAGAGCCAAGCATGTAACAAACGCTATGTCAGTTCGTTTAGGCGTCTTGTATAACGGGCAGAAATAAATTGAGTGATCTGAGGAGATGGACTTATTTATTGCAATGAAATGAACGACTGGTAACTTCACGGTTGTCACTTTTGCTTGGCATTCAATAAGTCTGCTGTACTTTTTGTCCCATGCAGCTCCTTCTAAGTATAGACCATAAGCATAAACGCCCCCAGTTGGTGGCGCTTTTATGTCCTCTTTGAAAACTTTTAAAACCTCGTTATGTAATTTGACGGAATCTAATTCCCAACCTTTGTTCGCTCTTATCGCTTCCTGTCTAATTGTTGTAAGAAACGCCTGTGGGTTGAAGAATCCACTCGGCCAGAAAATAGTTGGACGGTCGTGAAAGAGCCACTTGAATAGTTGGTTGTAGCGTTCGATGAGATCCGCCATCCAAAATCCGATTGAAGAAGAATCCCAAGATATTTTCTTCCAGTTATTGGGCACACTAGCATTGCATAAGTTATCAAATGCGTCTCGCAAATTAGGATCCATAACGATGTTCCCATTTATAGCCATCTGCAGATCTGTGAGTGTCGCTTTGACTTCACTGATCAGTTTTTGCATACAGGTTATCTCTTGTTTAAGGAATATGTTGAGAGGCTGTAGTATACCTTTTATTCGGAGGCGTTCTTTCACGTCAAATTCAACAAATTCGTTCGGCATCTTTTGCATCATTTCTTTTATATGGGCGTACACGGTGCCCTCTTTAACATCATGAAATCCTGTCTCGTATTTTGGTTGAATGCTTAAAATTGTATTCAGCACTTGTTTAGTTAACATGCGATTGCAAAATATGTCAGCGTTTTCATGTAGGCCAACTACTTGTGGATTCTCGTAGCTTGGTAAGGTATCGATGTACTGTTCAAGTGTTGCACGAGATGCTATATTACTTGGAAGGTCATAATCCAAACAAAACTTAAACCCCTCCTTAAGGAGTTGATCACTGAACCAGATGTCAACGTAAGTCAGTAATATGCGTTTGTCAAAGTCATCCTTCATTTTGCCGCCGAAGTGAATGTGACCAATCATATAGCGAATTGTTTCCCACGAAACGCTTCTTCGAGGTTCGATATCGTCGAGGTGATTTTTCAAGAACATAACGGTGGTTGTCCAGTCCGCGTTACTGAATTCATACGGTATGCTCCAGCCTAGTGTACCGAACGTGCATCTCTTTTGCACAGCACTGTGTAAGAAAGATACCGCGTACAACAGCGGTTTCCAAGAGGGCAAGTCACTAAATTGTAGCAAATCGTCTCCAATGTTAGCCACTGCTCGCTTAAGGCCTTCACGCATCTTATACGGGTGCTCGTTTGTGAATTTTATGCTGCATTGTAGTAGGTTTCTTGAAAACTGCACGTGTTCGTGAGTTGTCATCCATACACGAAAGGAGTTATGAATTGATTCTTCTTCACTAATGAGGTCATACAACTCATCCATGAAACTTAGTCCCAAGTGGCAATTTTGTAGGAGCACCCATCCACCATTCAACATGTGAGATTTGATTAGTGCGCGCGCATGTGTCTCCTGACCTTGCCCCATCGAAACAGTCTTACACTCAACATTAAGTCGCTTTGAGAGTGTCTCAATCTGACTCGTTGGGTCTGAGCCAGTAGATAATAGGCAAAGCAGCGGGGTGTTCTTGTCGCTTTCCTTCCATGTGTCCATAAGATCCAACGTGACTGGTTCTGCATAGCGTTCTCCTAAACACGAGCTTACATATATTCTTGCTTGAGCTAAACACCTCTCTGGACATAAACATCTTATTAACAGAAGTTTCGAAAAGTCATTTAAATAGTCAAATTCGTTTGGAATGACTTCCGTTTCGGGTGTTGGTTTTGATACCCAATCCTTCCACAGTTTGTCGTGCTTTTCAATTGCCTCGAGTATTCCCGAAAACCTCCGTGTGGAACTGAGCATGGTCAGATTAAGCCAAGCTTCATCTTCAATCCATCTGCACACGCAAGGTTTAGTTGCAACTTTATTTACATTCAAACTAGCACCTCCATAAATCATGATATCCAAGTCTTCTTTTGATATCATACTGCGGGTCATATCCAATTTCACTGCTAATAAAAACATGAACACGAACTTGTCAACTTCGTAAAGACCCCTGCAAGTGTATCGAAACGCCGCAAACGTCATATATTCTGATATGTTAATTACCCTCTGGTGGGTGATGGGAGTTTTCCTGGACTGACTCAAAGACCTGTCAAATAGCTGAAGGAACTGATATATAGACGTCTGATACATAACATTAACTGCACCCATTTCACATATGAGGAAATAGAGTAAACTACCACGTTCTGCCACTGGTCGGAACTGTTCCCGGGCTTTGTTTATGTTAGCTGTTGTTATTTCTGATTTGTTAAGTTTTTCACCGATATCTGTTGCTGTTGTCCTTGTCTTTTGTAACACTAGCGCCAGTGTTTCGTCCTCAATTAGGGAACCTTCAGTGCTAGTTAAACGCAACAATAAATCGTCTTCCAGTTGCTTTATTTTTCTTTTGTTTCTTGCTACGTTTTCCATAAGCGCAACTTTTGTCATTTCAAGGTCCCTTTTTTCCGTTTTCATTAGTCTTGCTAGAAGCTGTTCCTCCAATCCTTTTTGTGTCACGGTAAAGTCTACTATGGAGGTACTGGCACAAACTTTTGGATCAAAGTTCGGGTTAGGGAGGGTTGTTGTCAAATACAAATAAAACCCTGGCATGGCATCACAATACTTGTCTTCAATCTGAACTTTTTTGACAAGTCCACAATCCACAAACTGCTTTTGTAAAACTCTCGAAAAAATACTGTCAATTTCTTCCGATACGTTTTCGACTAAAAGTGGCCGTCCGAATGCCAGAGATTCTTCCAAGTGATTTTTTAAATATCTGTGAGTAACGGAGCTGATTTGGATGTCTCGTGTGCTTTCCATTTTCTTTATCCAGCTCTTTGCCTGACCTTGTGGATCGATAATGAGAGGATATTTGTATGATTTAGTGGCAATCACGGCATTCTGAATTGAATGGTCATCGTTGGGAAGACCTTGAACATGCCACTCGATGGCTTTACACATGTCAATAAAGAAGCCCTCGGTATTAATATTTTCAGTATGATCTATCTCAAAGCGACATATTTTCTCCATCCAATGGGAATGCAAAAGTGTTCGGAATACTCGATTGAACGGGCCTGCGTAGGTAATAAATGTTGTAGCCAAAGCTGTGTCACCCACTAAGTTCTGTATCATTATGTGAAATTTTTGGCTAAGCTCTGTCCATCTCTCCCTTTCACCATAGAGGCCTTCGATTAGCATGGATGATGTTTGCGATTTTTGTTTACAAACTTCTGCCTCGTGTTGCAAAACCTGCTTTTCCTTGTCAGCATCGGCATACTGTTGTTTAGCAGATGCCAACTGTTTTTCTGTCTCTTCCAATTTCTTTTGGCATTCATTCAATTCCAATTCTGCTGAGATGAACTTCTGTTGCAAAACTAAAAGGTTGGACTTAAGTGGCAACACTTCTTTGTTCATAGCGTAAAATCCCGCCATTGCCACTGTCCAAGAAAGTAATCCTGCTACATCACCGCAAACTTTTTTTGCATGCGCAAAGTTGTAATCTTTCATGTCCATGTATGGGGACATCAACTCGACAATTTCGTCATTAATCTGATCCCTGGGGAAATTAACTAAACTCGCTAGAAAACCAGTATTGCTTATCATCTTTAAAGACTCGGTCCATGAAGGTTTAGGGCACGGCTTTTCAGGATCCATAGTAACTGGGTCAATTTTTTTCTGAAACAGCAACAAAGTACAGTCCATAATGCGCATTATCAGATGTGGGGGTTTGGGTAACTTCTTCACCGTGGCAATGTGTATGGGCTTTATTGTCCGTAGTGCGTTTTCTGCTGCGTCTATACTAGGTTGAGCTGCTACCAACTTCTCTTCTGCTCCGCTTTTCTCCGTTACGATTGCGTCAACAATACTCTGAGCTTTGTCTTTCACGTGTTGAACTGTTATTTTCACTCGTTCTGCTTCCTTTGCGCTCGACGTCATTACCTTAAGAACATAATCTGCCCTTAAATTTGCCTTTAAAAGTTCTCTTTCTTTGATTTCTAACTCTTTTGACAGTAAATCGAGCGCAACTGTTGATTCATTTAATTTTTGTAATCCAGAATTCACACGAACTAGAGAATCGTTGAGTTCATGGTATTTGGCTTTGTGCAACCTTTTATATTCTTTAAGAGACGTCAGAAATGTTTGTGGGGTGAACCTTGTGTGTCGGCGAAATTTTGCCAAGTAATCCTGGCTGAACCCGTACATGTCCTCAAAGGCTTCACTCATAAATGTTTCCAAACCAGGTTTAATTTTGTGTACATCGTAGCTTTTTAGGAAAGTGGTGGCAACATCAATCAGACCTTCCCTAGGCCATCGGTTATACCAATCTACCGTGCACCCCGAGAACAGTTTTGGAAACTTCAATATTCGTCTTCTTAACGTGTCTCCAATAGGCGAAAATGCGAGAACTATGTGAAGATTGTTACGTACTCGACTTAAGAACGTGTCGTAAATTTGTTGGTCTCCCAACTGATCTTCAGCGAGCTCTTGACCTTTCATTAAACGTTCCTTCTTGGTTATCTTTACAAAGTCGTCAATAATACATTCTCGTTCTGTAAATGTAAAGAGACTCGGAACTTCACCTGTGCCAAGCATGTTATTAAAATATTCGAGAAAAGACTCGTCTTTGGTATCGTTCTCCGAGAAAAAGAAGGTCACGCCTGTGTTATGCAATCCAGCAATCCTGTATAAATTTTTTAGGTCTTCGGCAAAGGAATCGGAATTGTAGGTGTTCGTCAACTCTATCTGAAAGAAATCATAACCTGCAATGAAGGAAGCAAGTTTGGCTACGTGCTGTTTTCCTGAACCCTCTATTCCGATCAATAGGGCCGATCCTCTGTTGATATGCAAAATCCGTGACATTCTGGCAACGTGTTTTGCGCAATCTGAAAACACAATCATGTCGAACTGGGGGTTGAAGTTTGCGTACATTTGAACATATTCTTTCAGCTTTTCAACGATCGTATCTATAGTCCTAGGTGAGTACAGGTTATGGTTACTCATGAAATCAACGAAGTATTCGCTGGAACTAGTTATTTCCAATGACGTTCCAAGTTCAGTATTTAAAATTTGGTCCATTGTACTGTCAAACCATTCCATATCGGAATTGTTGATAAACCTGTCACTAAGCACTCGATTGCATTCATGTCTCCAAAGTTTGAGTAGTGCAACCACGTCTTGGCACTGGGAAGGGTGTACCTGTAGGATTCCTTCCCATATTCGTGACAAATCTCTCAGGTTGAACACGTAATGAAACTTAATTGGAGTTGGTGACATGTGCTGCTTAGTCATTTCCTGCAACCTTCTAGTAGATTTGACAAGTCGTGGTATAATCTGGCATACACTTTCATTGAACAATGTTCTGCGAAAATATCCTGTTGCTATTATCCTAAACAGTCTGTCAATGGATTCAGCTGAAGGCATTGTGCAGTTGAATAGTGAAAAATGTCTTTTTAATCGCTGTGGTATATCATTTCGTCCACCACCAGGTTGTATCATGGCTGCCACAATTTGAACGTCAACGATATTCATAAAGTCTCCTGGCCTTCGTAAATTGTAGAAACCGTTATCTTCAATTGTTTGGCGTAACAGTTCGTTTGTTATCTGGTCTCCGTTCTCGTCTATAGCCGGCATGCTGAGGTCATCAACAAATAAGACGAGCTTACGGGAACCTGGTGGTCCGTAGGTATTACCAATTCGTTTTTCGACATAATTTTCAAATGCTTGCTGTAATGCTGTCGGCGTTGTTGCGGCTGAAAAGTTGATACATTTATGCATATGTCTTCCAGGACTAAGAGTTTTCAGATAATTGTGAATTGTTACAGACTTGGCCGTCCCTTGTTCACCAATTAGGAGAACTGGCTTGTCTTGTTTGTTGAGTGTTTTTACCAGGAATGTCGTTCGAGTACTATCCATGTTAGGAACAATAATAGATGAGAATTCTGGAGTGCGATCTTTTGGATATACGTACGCGCTTACGTACATTGACCAATGTTCCCATTCGCCCTTACTACCAACGAAATAGTCAAAAAATGACTTTGTAGCTGAAGGTAGGTGGATAACATCCCTAAACGTTTCCATGCATTCTTGTAACTTTGCTCTGTCGTCGTGATCCAGCAAAGCACCCAGGCTCCACATCAAGCTAAATGTAAACAATTTTTCCAGATGCAATTTTGTCCTTATTTGATAATATCGGTACTGAGGAATGAGCCCCTGAAGCAGATTACATGCCTGAACAATATAATTACACTGCATTACAGGCATTTTAGTATGTAGGTAGTGGGTGACGTAGTCGTACATTTCTCCAAAAACCTTTTCGAACAAGTCAGAGAATACCGATACCTCGCGTTGGTTTCTTGTTTTCAACCAACCTTTCAAAATTGGTTTCCAGTCTAGCACAGTAGACCCCATGTAAACCATACCGCATCGGGATACTGTAGCCGGCGAAGCATTACCTATGTTCTGTACCTCAAAAAGGACTTTTGAGTTTGGATCCATGGGAAGTCGGTCACCATTTGCAAGAGTCAGTCTTTTGTTATCGTCAAGGACGGAATTCAAATTTTCAATCCACGTAGAATCGACTGGGCCGTCAATGGTAATCCACCACGTGTGATTAGGTTTTTTCAGTTTCAAACAGCGCCTCCAAACAGTGGAAAATACTCCATCTGACCAATCATTAGTTATTACATCCAAGTAACCAAACAACTGGCATGTTGATATAGACTTTGGATTCATCCGGATATTTTTATGAGGTTGCCCGATATCTGATAACGATTTCGCCAGAGTTTCTATACAGCACGATTTTCCGGAACCACTCGGACCCAGTATCATAATACCGTGACGGACGTTAGAGGTTTCATACAGTTGAATTATTTTCATGTGCCATGGCTTATGATTTATCAGATTAGATTCCTCAACATTCTTTGCAATCGCAGATGACAACAAAGGATAGGATTGACTGTCATGACGATGTTCAGGAAACAAGTTGTCAAGTAGTAATAAGAACAATGGCTCGTCATCGTCTGTCATCTTTGATAAATTTATGGTTCGCAAAGTTTCAAAAACTATTTCACTCTCTATCTTGTCTGGAAATGCTATCTTCTTTGATGCCAGTGTGCGCAAAACGGACAAAACGTTCCTTAGTCCGAAATCATAGTGAATTTGCTTAGATAATTGCTCTTCACACACTTTATACAAAGTGTCGAATTTCTGTGCTAAGTGCTCATTTTCCAAGTAACCACAACTTGCAAGCTTGACTCTAATGATTATTTGCCTATCGGGCACCATCATTGCTGTCGTTCTGAACTGCTCCTTCAAGTTTTGTGGCAGAACGTATCTACCGACGTATCCTGGATTCATTGTCGTGAAGATGCCACATCGATGGTTTAATGGCAGCATATTCCCATCTATAAACTCGAATTCACATTTCCGTTCTTTCAGTGCCGAGAATATACTATACACCTGGCCGGCTGCTGCAGACAAAACTTCCACCTTGATTCTGTTGAATTCATCAAAGCAAACCCAGGATCCTGACATTGCAGCCCCTTTAAATATTTTGCCAAGACCTCTAAATTCCATCTGATTCGAACAATTAAATATTACGACGTAGGTTCCCGCTGACTTGCCTATGTCTTTAACTGTTTCGGTTTTTCCTGTCCCTGCGGGACCCTCAGGGGCCGCACCTAAAAACATTTTTAGAGCTTGAGCAATTGTTATATAACATCTGTCAGTCAATGGAGTTATTACCAGTCTGTCAAGGCAACCCAGAAACTCGTCTTGGTAAACAAAGTAAGCGTCAGTTATTCCCATAAGACAATTATTTGTGTCCTCTTTGAAGTAAAAGCGCCTTCTTTTTTGCCATTCAAAGTCCGAGACTGAACGCACCTCCAATTTAGCAATTTCCTCTGAAATGTCTCGCTGGTGGATGTGGATCGTAATGATGCTTTCCAATTTCTTTCTCTGAAGCTGTGGTATTTCATGCGACATAGTTTCTATTAGGTAATGAAGCATCTCGCCAAATTTGCGACACGTAGAATTTAGAATGCGCCTGTCATGTCGTGACTGGTCAATCGCCTCCTCGGTTCTCCTGGTCCAAATCAGTTGGAGGACTATTGTTCCTACTTGTGTTAAATTTTCCTGTATACATTCGTAAACTTCTGTCACATTGTCTACAGTTAAGTCGTAATACGTTTCTGCTATTAGTTTGTGTAAAGATTTTCTTTGGTTCATAAGCAGGTCACCTAACCATATTTCCACATTACCCCTTGCGCTGACACACCCTGATGTTATTGGCAGAGCTTCGCCTTCCCTGGATACGATATCTGTTATACGACCGCTGGTATTATTGTCTTTAAACATTATAAAAGAGACATTTGTAAAAAGACTACCAATGTGTTGCTCGATGGTTTTGGGTTCACTGGCATGTCCCAAGATTTCCAATAAAACTGGATCGGATATAAAGAAGAATCTGGGAAAAATCATACGCTTTGCCTCTAGATAACTGTTCAAAGATTTTTGACATATTTCGAGTTGCTCAAGCATGTGGGGCAACAGTTCCGCTACAGTATCATCGAACACACAACAAGTAATCACCGACCGAACTTCGTGTGCCCGCTGCATAATTTTCACCCACGAAGTATCGACACCCTTAAATCGCTTTGTTTCCTGGGGCAGCTTTTTTGCAATGTCCCGATTTGAAAATATTTCCTCTAGATATATCCAACTGGTTTGAACATGGATCCAATCTTCTATGATGTCGAGTGCAGTTGACAAATTATTTGAACACTCTTGGATTTGCTTCCGAAATGGAACATTATATCTATTGTTCATCAGGGAGCCAAGATTTACAACACTGTCTTCTAGATTGGCTATAAGCTCTGATGTTTCAGCTGCCTTTAGAATTATTTCTCCTCGTTGTTTAAAACTTGCAAATCGAAGGGTCTGATTTAACCAAAAGTCCGTAATACTTTTGAGTTTATCTTCAATGTCTTGCTCTTTTGATGCCGATATACATATTTCTTCAACGTGTTCCTTATAATCCACCAAGTTTAGAGTTAATATGTCCCGTAAACAGAATGTGTCTAAATTTATGTCTTGTTGGGAGTCACATATGGTACTTATTCGATCCCAATGACGTGACATTAAGTTTGAAGAAACTATGAGCTGCAGTACTGGACAGTTTTCAAAAAACAGGTCGATTTCTTTTTTCAGGTGTAAATAAGTATTCCACTCTGTTACAAGTTGGTGCTGGTTGTCACACGTTGTTTTAAGCTGCAAAACTTCTTTTGTTACCAATTGGATATCGGTTTCTGTCCATGGAATTTCAGCGTATTTATTCATGACTGCCGTCGCACGGTCGTAAAACTTGTGCAATTGTCGTAAAAGAGACAGCTCCTTTTTCATCTTCTTAAATTCTGGATACGGCGTGACGGGTAAGCCAAACAACTGCTCACCGGCAACGTTTTTCTCATAAATTTGATACAGTTCGTCAAAACCATTTTGAAAGACGTTCAACATATCTCCTCCTTGCTGAGGAGTCACGCCTTCTGCCAGTGGTCCATTTTCGTGATAATCGTCAACGAAAGTGTTCACTCGCTCGGTAAATCTTTCTATTGATTCAACAAGTTTCGTCTGCAAACTCGTTTGAATTGAACACAGCTTATTTTGAATAGACGCAGCGACTGCTTTGAGCTTCGAAAAATTATAACGAAGGCTGTCTACTTGATTGATTTCCTCAGACGTGAGTTTCATGCCGTAGGTTGTAAGAATGGCATAAGTTTCCTCTAATGGCCTCAACATTAGGTCGACATTGACCTCTCGTTGACGAATTTCCTCTAGCGCAACCATGGCTCCTTGGACTTCATCAAGCGTTCGAATCGGCCTCATAAAATACTTCACTTTTTCGTCAATAAATTGCGTTATTTCCTCCGCCACTGGTCGATACTCTTTGTACAGATGAGTGTAGTATGCAGCTTGCCAATCCCGAATTTCTCCTTCCATTATCTTTTTCAACTTAGTTGTGTGCAAGGAAATGGGCCCCACAATTATTTCCTGTGGTAAACTTTCAATCTCGGTCAGAAGGTCATCGTATTCGATAATTCGTTGCTTGAAGTCCCCATAAACGGGCCCAGTGTTTAAAAATTCCTTCATTGCTAACTCACGATCGTCGCACCACAAGTGCTGATACTTCGTAAACTCTTCCAGTGCTTTGGAGATACTTTCATTGAATCTGGTGACCGATGAACCCAGCATGAGATATATCTTGTGGACGTCTTTTTGCTCTATGACTATTTTGAAATAGTTCTTTAGTGTTTCTGGCGAAATTTCGTGACAGATTGAAATTACTGATGGGGTTGCTTGGTTTGTGTTGTAAGTGGTTTCAGATAAAAATGAAAATCTCTCTTGGCCCCACAACGCAATGCCTTTGCATGTGTCGGCAATAATCTTTGACAGGTTTGCAACTGTTTGTTGTATGTCCTTCATTGTTGGCGAAATGGCGAGGTTTGCATTCTCGATAACTATGTCTACAGTGAATACAGGTAAACTAAGAAATTCAACGTCTTCTTTCGGTGCCCTCAATAAGCTTGCAAAAGTTATGCGTTTTCTAAGGATGTCAAGAGACGTCTTAACAGCTCGCGTGAGAGCGTTCGTCAGTTTCTGATTTACGATAACGTAGACTCTGTAACTACCTTCCCACAGCACTAAGTGTTTGGGATCCAAATCGTTTATGTTGGTATTTACCAACCAGTCATAGCCTTGGATGTCGCGGATTCCGCATTGCTCTGCAAATAGTCCAATCAGCCTGCTCACAGCTTCCTCGATCTGTCGACTTTTCCCATCCAGTATTTTGCTTGAGTATACACAGTGTTCAGTGGCGTTATGGATTACCTGTTCCACAGTCCATGTTCCGTTCTCTGGCAGGTTGTACAAAGCCCAGTTCGAAACTTCCTCTATAACATCGTCAATTTGATGGGCTTTGATGCCTTTTACTTGTTCTACAAACTGTTCAAATTCGTTGATTTGATAGTCGATATTCGTAATAAACTGTGGTAGGTCAACCGAAACCCATGTAAGATCTAAAATGCCAGACCGAAGAACAGAGTTCATTTGCTCCACGTATTCTTGTATTATCTCAAAGAAGATGGATGGGACAGTACATATTATTGCTTCGAACTTGCTGAGAAGCAGTTCAATTTTGTGATGATTTTCTTTCAGAGCATCCTGTTTGTAGTGAAGAAATTTTGCGGCATGCGGAATATCTAATCCCATTTTTAGCATAATATCGGTCTCTCGCATTGCTTCGTTCAAATAAGTATCGAAATTAACTACAATTTCACCTGTTTCATCACATATCTTAAAGACTGGTTTTCTAAGGGCGTCGCTGATGGCTTCTAATGACGTCGCCCATGTCCTGTGACATGTCAGTTCGAATTCTAACAAATCAGACGCCGTCTTGTTGAATTTCTTTATTACGGACTTGCCTTCGTCGCTTGTCATCAGCATTGTATGGGTGGCTAAAATGTCCATTGTTTCTCTTATATTTCGGTACATCAGTCTTGCCCAACTTATTTTCCCTGCCACGGGTGGCATGTCTCGAGCCACAGGGACATCGTCTTTGTATTTGCGATATTCTTTGAGGGTACGCGCAAGTTCTTCGCCAAACAGATGCAGAACGTATCCATAGTTATCATCAAACATTACGCCAGGTAGTTTTAGCTGCTCAAACAATTTAAGACGTTTCAATGCTCCTTTGCAATTTCTTATTTGCTGTACAGTTTCATTGATGTGCTTTTTGATGTCTCTTTTCAGACTGTCAATGCCAGTTTCAAAATTCTCAAAGTCATCTTCAAACTCTTGTTTTTTATAGTCTAGCGGATCGTACGTAGCTTGTGTTATGTTTTTTATCAACGCTTGTAGACAGTCGCTACTATCGCCGAGTCCTTCTATATGTGAAACCATCATTGGAGAAAATTGGTCGATAGTTTCTAACAGGATCTTGATTTTTTCAAGACGTTTATAAAAGGCGTCCAATTTTCCGAATATATTCCTTTCAGAAAAGCATTGCTCTGTCCCGCGAATTTCAATATTCTTTTGCTTCACTCGCTGCAGGGAAATTTTGTAGTCCTGGTTCAAAGTGTTGCAGGTTTTCAGTTTTTCCATCACCACTTTCCTGTTCTGCTCCCATACTGTAGCGCTTCCGTGATTTGTAATGTAGGATTTGCACGAAAGAACAGCCTGATTTGTAACTTTCATGAAGAACGATGTCATTCGCTCAGACGTATTATAAAATCGAGAAGTGCCTTGAATCATGTTGACTGCATTTACTAAAAATGGAATACTTTTGTCAATTGCAACAGGATCACCTTTGTACATTGGATAGAAGAATCGTTCTATTGTGTACAAGTATTTCACGTTATCCTTCGCTTCGGTCGCAGCCTGCATTACCTTTGATTCAAGTTCTTGCCATTTCTTTAGGACTTTTGACTTAGCCATACGGAGGATAGATACCGCCATCTTACTATCATGGCCTTTAACTTGACTAAGCACTGCGTTAAAGGAGGCGGTTAAGTTGCGCCAATGCTCCAGTTCGGCTAGCGGTCCTGTTGTATCTGCTTCTTTTCGCATGCGTAAACTTGCCCCCAACAAAGTTTCCAGTTGTTTGCACCACGTTAGGACCAACTTCTCCACATTAACTAGTTGATCTGAACACGCTGCTATATGGGCACAGTCGGCTGCCGTTTGACAAAGATCTAAATTTAGTGTCGAACTTTCCTTTAAATAAACTACGTTGTCAACACTGGTCTGCGTTGAACGCAAGTACAACAAAAATGAGTTGATGTCGTCCATTAAATGTTGCTGCGTTGCTCCACCATTAATCTGCGACCCTTTCACGTTAATAACCCAAGTCTTTGAGGCTTGAAGTGCAGGCTGCATTACGGTGGAAATTAAACTGCTTATACCTGCCAACAACCCTTTGGAAGCATCTATTACTCCGAAAGTAGTTTGCTCTGAAATGTTGGTTAAGTTTAATTCCAAATCAACAGATTTTCGAAAAACGAAAAGCGCTTCCCCAGACAGTGCTACGGGATTTTGAGGTAGCGTTATGAATAGTTTCTTATTTGCAGATTTCTTTTTTGACGCCATGAAACTGGTCCTTGCTTGATTCAACTTGTCTTCAACTTCCTGGTAAAAGAGCAGCAGCAATTTGGAACCATGACACTTGCAGAAGTTCACCAACAAAGATATCTGTTCTTCGGAATCGATGATGAAGTCAATGATGGCACTGATGTCAAATCCCAAGTACACTGCCACGTACTCTAATACCGCTTCGTGAACTGGTGTTATTTTTGCTCTCCTGAAGTCTTTCAATTCCTTCTTCTGAAAAAGGTTATTCGTCCAATGAGAATGACGTCATTGTCTGATTAGGGAAGTGACGCCTTTAATGTTAACAAATGATAAATAAATAAAATCATGCGGACATAACAAATAACAAAAGTTAATGGTTAAGTGACAAAACAACGTTGAGCTTCCATCAAGCTGAATGTAATAAAGTAGAAAGGCACGGTTCTGGGAAGCCAATCGTCTTGCCTAACGAACCGCGTAACGTGCCTTCCCATCAGCGCAATAGCGCAATTCCTTTTCTTACGAGTTGTGGGCTAATTCTTTTCTCACCAACAGCTATTCAGTTGTTTCTCATTGACTATTTCTTTTTGTCATGAACGGGCGTGCGTACTTTTCTTCAGGATAATTATCATTTCATGATATGTAACACACTCCACGGTTTGAGGGCGACTAAATTTATTTGTTAACAAAACTAAGACCGGTGCATAATGCAGTTTAGAAAGATGTAAATTTGTACAAATATTCTTGAAAATAGCACAGCGAATCGTATGAAGTTGGCATTGTGTTTCTCCATCGAACCAGATTTCGTTGGAAGCTACAACGTATCGGAAGAGGACACCAAGTAAAAACACCGAGTTTATAACAGGTGCAAAATATAACGAGTTCCATGTCAAACATTAAAATTTCTCATGATTTTCGTCGCCTACATTGTCGCTTCCAAAGATCGTATCGTGTGCGCTATGCTTTACCTGTCTTTCCTTCAAGTGAATGGTTTCAAATGCTGACGCATTCACGATGCTGCGTTTCACAATTTGTCGGAATTTAGGATTGGCCGAATTCGATCTGTTATTTTCACTGGAGATATTGTTGGCCTTTCTACCGCTGGATATCATGCGTGGCATGGTGAATGTTGAAGGCCAACGCGTCCCGCTTCAAAACCTATCAAGAATAACCAAAGACTTTAACCATGTCTTCACTATACATTTATATCTGCAGATCATGACCTGTTCATTGGTTAGGCATCCGACTGTCTCTATCACCAGGGGGCGAGACTTTCTCATTCACAAGACGTATGGAGATGGTAGCGGATGACGACGAGTCTTAGACCAATCCGACTACATTTGTCCCACCTATTGCCTTTGTATCGTTGGAGTTCATTGATGGATTTGTCTAAAGTTAGATAGGTTACTATATAAGAGGGCTACTATGCCTTTCCATTTGCTGACGTATTCGTCGGATTCTCTGCCACTTAGTGGCCATTTTTATAATTTTGAATTCGATTTTTAGCGTCCTCCTGTATATCGGCCAAACTGCTCAAAGTTATTATGAATCGTAACCGTTGTGTTTCTGATAAAAAGACTATGGCTGACGTTGATTTTCGGACGAGTCTGACCCAGGGGGCGTCCTATAGTAGTGGTGATTTTCAATTTTGCGACATGACTGCAGCTGCTGATTCCTTTGCATGATGGTTGTGAACTTCTGCAGGTGTGTTTATAAATGAGACAATGGATGTCGAATAACATTTTGGACGGCTCTAACTACCGCTGTGTACCCTAGAAGTATTTTTTACCCTTATCTCTCTGTTGTAAGAGTTTCTCGATGTTTTTTCATGTTAATGTCTCAGCGGATCCTTATGAGAATTGACAGACGTGTTCCTACTGACATTAGCACGACCGGTGTAGATTTTAAAGGAGCATGCCACCCAAAAAACAACCCATTTTGTATCAATTTAGATCGAGTAGTTCTACTCGATAACGGCACGTTCGGTTGCGTTACCTGCATGACATCTGACGGCAGACGGAGGTGTTGAAATTGTTCAATGACGTAATTGGTTTCACACGCAGTCTGTTCAGCAATTCACAACACGTGTTACTGGTGTCAGGTTATCGCTTGAATTCATCAATAAATCATCAAACTTCGATGTAAAACCCTTAAAAATACACCGAGTTCTTGTTGTTTTATTTCGCTGTTACGGATTCATAGGTATTTGGACACACCGTAGCCTACAAAGTTCGGCAGGCCAATTCACCAACAAGCAGGAGTTTGAGTTCTGTTCGGAGATAAATTCGAAATATTGTTCAGTGAAATACAGGCATGAGAACCTACAACTGTGTTGTTTAGACTTATGAATTTTTGAGTTCTAAACACACAAAACGCCTATTATCCCGGCCAGTGGCTCGGATCCCGATCAGGCCCGTCGCGGCCGCCGGGACTGGCACGAACATAAACCAGCTTGAGTTTAAAACTAAACCGCCAGTCAGGAAAAGACTATAATAGCGAGCCAAAGAAATAATGGAAACTACTGCCACGAAACTGAAAATCTACTTACTTGTCGGGGGCCGCGAAGTCGGGCTCCCCGTCCACAGACCGTCCGAGGCAAAGGTTGTACAGTAACTATGACTTGAATAATGTATTTGTATTTCTAAATAAAGATTCCCCTAACATGTGACCATAGCATACAAAATCGAGTAATTGTTTCACAACAGTTTTCTGTCAGCAAACACTGAATTAGCATGCGCTCACATGGCCTTGGTGCCCGGTGAATTACCTTTGTTGCCGGCACCAAAAGCCTACAACGCAGTGGTTTATTCATTGCTGGCTTCTCAACATTTGATCTCGCGAACTGCAAAGGCATTACAAATTGTATCTAATTAGACAGACTTTGTTTCAGTTTTATATAAGCATTGGTTAGGGTGAGAATAATTCATTTTGAAACAGAACGCAAAATAATACTAACGTCTACATGGCAACGTGCCCGGCGCCAATCCCGACTTAGTCAAGAGTTCATCCGACGAAGACTTCACGGATCGGATCGTTAGGTTACACAGGCCATCAATTCGAACCGGAATACACTGATTAAGAAATACTAGAGAGGTGCCGTGAACATGCACAGGCAACGGAACGTATGGATAGTTCTTTGGTAAGCCGGCCGGGAATTCGTCAGAGAAGTCACTGTCGACCAATTGCCGGCCACAGACTCGGAGGTATTTCATGGCCTCATACTTGCTATTAACAGCGTACCTTTCATTCTTCACTACCACGACCCATTTCGGGCTCTCGAGGAAGTCGAAAAAACGATATACCCGCTTTCTGTGCAGCTTCATAGTTCGGACATGCGGGAACGATGCACCACGATATAGCGGCATTCACTCTGCAGACGAACCACTGACGTCGCTTCGTCGTTTCTCACCTTCCTCACAGGTTAACGCGACACCTCTCGGCAAGGTGAGGTCGACCGTATAAGAGGCGATGTGTATATAGACCGATTAAGACGGTAAAAAAGACTAATTAAATCGGGTGCCATTCTCCTTCAAGATGGGTTCAACTACTGTGTTGCCCCCTTGAGACATTATTTTCGTTATGGCTGTATCTTATTATACCTGTGACAAAATCACAATTTGGCAAGTCAATTCCTATTAACTTTACACCAGATTGACGGATTCGACTACCGCTGTGCTCCCTAAAAGCAATTTGTTTTTCTAACGTCTGCCTCTGTATCTTTGGAGTTCCGTGACGTATTTTTGTGAAATTTGACTGTAGTTTTGTATTAGAGAAACGTCGATGCCTTCCTAATCTCGGACAGGCCGGGTTTGGCGAGCCACCCAATGACCATATACACCACTAGCACACCGTTTGCGTTGCAATCGTGGGCGCATTTCAGGACTCCGCGTTACTACTGTTAGGAATTCGATTCATTTTTATCAAATCAATTCATTTTTTCTCAAAATATCAGATGTTATTTAGTGTTGGAACGTGGTAAACAGACTAAATTGCAATATTGAAAGTGGTTCTCTGCCACTGAAACAAAATTCAACCTGCTCACCAGGTATTTTTAGGGTTTGTTCTTAAAGATTTTTAATTTCTCTTCATATCAAAGCATCTTTTAGTTTTAAATTGCAAGAAAACGATCTGCCAACTTCTCGCCACTGCGTCGATTTTTTCCCTCAAGGCGAAGCACGTCTCCATACTTGGTATGGCAAGATATAGACGGAGCACATTTCTCTTATGTGGAAAATGTGACTGTTGACCTCAAGCGATTTCAAGCAACTGACTGTAAGCGCATGCGCGCATTTACCAGAAGTGGAAAGGAGATTATAAACTCTGTGGTAAGCACAGAGTTTTTCCTTCCCGTGTATTTCAAAAATCATGAATTTTGTGTGACGTTTCTGGAAATTTCCTCACAAGGAAAAGTGAATTACTGTGTATTAGACATTGCGAGATGGTACTTTCGCCAGGAATTGTATAAAAGATGTATGTTAATTTACGACTCGCACCACATTTAGAATCAAAATAAAGATACGAAAAATGAACTAATCATTAGTGGTTACAATACAATAAGTCGTAACTCTTGACACTTACGGCGAAAATTGGAACTAAGAATGGAATCAAAATGGTCTTTGGCGTATAGACATTAAAACCAGTCACTCCCGTATTACACTCGCCGCACCCTTATTATGGAGCTTATTATTTACCGTCCAGGCGTGTATTTTAATACACGCCTGGACGGTAAAAGGGATAAAAATCCTGGACCCGGGCTCTACTAGTCTTTTTATCCATTCCAATCGAACTCGAAAATATATTAAGCATTTTCTGTTTTTTTTTTAGTACAAACTCAATATAATTAACTTATCATCTATATTATAGTATATTAAACGTTTTTACCCAAACCACTGCGTTGTCCATTCACACTTGATGACCCCTAGTTCGAGACTCGAACTCATACCTTTAATGCTGGGGTCATCAAGTGCAAAATAGGATTACACGGCCATGTACATATACTATAATATACAGGAGCACGAAATAATACACGGTTATCTTGAGTTCATACCAAAATAGAAAGGAAAAAATTAAAAGTAGTTTCGAGTTCCATTTCAAGTAAAAATATTGGACTGGCCCCTAATTTGTTTTTTCATATATTTGACAATGGACCACAGTTTCTAAGAATGTTTTGAATATTTCAGTTAGAACTAATGTTTTTGTCACCTTTGCTCTCGACCAATCCGTATTCAAGATAGGCGACGAATTCAAAGCCGCAGCACAGAAAACACTCGGAGAAACCTTGATGAAATACGTGTTACAAGCATGCCTACCTTTGAAATCGGGCTAACCGTTGTACACGTCATGCATAAGAATGACGCGATTTCGACATGTAAATGATGTCACAGTGCTGATACGTATTTGCCCGCTATGCCTTTTCCCAAGAACTCGGCTCAAGACACCGGACACTGTGAGTACTCGTAGAACCAATGTTGAGTGGGAAATCAATTGTTCGCTTGAGATTTGAAATGCGAGACATGTTGGACGTACATATCTATAATGCCGTCTAAGTATTTTTGCCAACAACTAGTATCCCTCAGTTGCGCCAAATTGTATGAAGAGATTTGACACATTAATCATTATTACAAACACGTGATCACTCGTACCCACCGTCAAGAAAGAAAAAATGTCAAAACAGAAAAAAAATGTAGACTGCATTGAAATGTGCCACACTCCATCACAGCACGTCTCACCTTGAAGCCAGCTCGTTTGCTCTCATTGTGACATACGTGACTAGTGCTTAAAGAATCTGCACGGTTTTTCACGTGTCGAGACCCAAAATTAGATGATGCTGTCAAAGACTTTTTTGTATTCTGCATTCGCAAGGTTTGCGTCCAATTTTATGAGTTATAATAATTACACAACACTTAGTCATAACTGAGGGGCATTGCATGAAAAGATCCCTACATACATGGTATTTTCAATAATTGAGAATTCAACGTATCAAGTTAACTCTTGACTTGCACCAAAGCTACAACTTAACTTTGCAAAGAGACAGCATAAAAGTGACGATCAATGCTTTCACAAGCCCACAAATACGCGGCAGATTTAGGGAACTTAGTCGAATCCTTATTTAGGACTGTTTCATGCAACCAGCCGGGCACGGGATTTTTAATGACACAAAAAACCGCCTTCAGTCAATAAATCAACTTTATCTTTCCTTTTCCTTTTATTTATTTGTACACATGGCCATCGGCCCAAAGTAAAACAAACAAGCAAACAAGATCACTGGAGTGCTATGCACACTAGTCAGTATTACACAAGCTGTTCCGTTATTTAGATGCGTGGTATACATATTTCACAACTGAGGTATCGGGATTACATAACAGTATGAAATTTAAGCAAAGAGAGACTTGTCCAGAGGCTTTCACTTAGAAACTTAGCTCTGATTTCGGAAAAAGTGTCGCAAACTAACAAAAAGTGATATTCATCCTCGACACAATTCCTGGAGCCTAATATACACACTCCGTCTTGATAAATCACATTTACCTGACGACCAGTTTCTTCTGCCAGTCTGTGGTTTGCACATCGAAAACGTGTAAAACTTTGCATGAACACTCTGTGAAGATTATCAATTTCTAAACAGTTTTCGTGTTTAAATACAACCTTAAATTTTTTGGAATAGTTTAACGTAGAATTAGAATCAACATCTTTGCAAAGCACAGTCCTTAACCCGCTGTGAGAAAATATTTCCAAACGACCCTTGACACGCGACTCCTTGGTTTACCCCAACATCATAGAAACCATACATTGACAATAAATTGCGGACTGAGCTTGCTTAATTCTACATATGTCTACCATTTTCATTTAGTCTGTACAACATGTTGTAAGCGGCCATTAGATAACGTTCCTGTGGCATATTCAAAATTTTAAACCAGTATTTAATACAGCTAACAAAGTATCTTGTAAACATAGGGTATCTGCTACGTTCACCCAATACAGCAGCGTCAGAGCAAGAATCGCCAAGTCCCAGGGTGCATTTACAGAATTTTATACGATTGTAACCCCAAATCTCGGCACCATAACACAATGTTGGGTACACCAGTTTATCAAATAACTGAAAATGTCAATGCCGTCTAATAATATAGATCTGAGATGCACTGAACCAGCATGTCTACATCATTTTGTGTTAAATACTATTCTATTGTCATTTCGCAGTCGTGTAATTCGACTGAAAACGAATCCGAGTATTCAACTGTTTTGGCACTATCCCACTTAATACTATTATACGGGCGTAACACGTGAGTCTCATCACATGACGTAATCATTGATTCTTCACGCTTAAAGCTTCATATGATAGGCAAGTGATCTGACTCGTCCCAGGCAATTTCAAACAAATCAACACTCAAGCACCCGGAGGTCACAAGGTGCCCGCAAGCGTGTCCCAAAATTGCCGAGACACCCTATTAGGGGTTCCAGGTCTGCTAATTCCCAACCTCTTTTGCGGTTACGGGGACAAAATGGGAATTTAGGGGTCTGTTGGATCTCGAGCGGGTCACGCAAAACTGACCCCTGCCCCAGACTCGAGCAAGTGTGACGTAACGCCGTCTATTGGACGAGTCGTGAGATAAATGTGTCATAATTTTGCAGGAACCACTGGCCTGGTTCATTGTTTAGGGTGTATCTACTACCTAAATCCCATATTTGGGACTTCCCATGACGCAAATTTCGTTTTACATTTTTATTGGTTTTCGCTTTAAACTTAACACCCCTAAATATTTTAGAACATTCTCAGCGCAGATTTTCGCTTAATAACGGGCCTCTCAGACTGATTCTATTGGTCCAGTTACTATCCATTAAGAGTCCCAACTTTTTAACTTTATTAGCTTTTGGTTCAACTTTAACTTTCAAAATTATCATTTACTTGGCTTTGGAGACTTTCTGCGCTTTTAAATTCGACTCAAGCTAAAGTAATTAAGTTGATGATTACGTTGGTATCAGAGGATGTGTTGTAAGTTTTATATCTTACATTTAGTGTTAAATAAACCCGCTTGTATTTGTACTCTATCTCTGGTGTTTCTCTCTTTAAAGGATGTCACCACGGCTCTTTCACTAGTGATACAAACGAACTAAAAATACACTATGATGCGAACATTTTTACTGTGACAAAACAGTCAAGAAAGTATTAGTAGATCGGTGCTGAACGCTCCATCGATTCCCGTTACACAGGTAATAAAACCAAAGCAATTTAGTATTCAGCCAGTCAGACAGCCTTTGCATTGCCCAACTTGCTCACAGAGTCACACCTGCCTATAAAATGACATAGTTGATGACAGTGTTGTGTATGTGAAATCAGTAGACCACAAACCCAAGCTTTTCTAAGTTCAGACACCAATCACCCTCCAAAAGCTTTAATGACGGAAAAAAACTTGGTTATGTTCACAGAATCTTATGAACTTCGTGCATTGCCACTCTTTGCACATGTCTATCACTGTTCTAACCTGTTTAATTTGACAACTGCATTGCTGACATTATCACCACGTATGTGAACAACAAATGAAACCAGGTCAAATACCTCATGCCCTCAATTTATGTGAATAAAAACTGATCTTTTTAAAAAATATACTGAATTAGAAGAAAATCAGTATTATTTTAAACGAAGCCATAAAAGATCAATAGTAATTACTCAGATTTTACAGTCTTTAGTGATAAACTGACATCATCACCATCACTCAGTTTCCTTTTCCTGTCTTGGTAATCACACTTTCCATTGTCACCTATATCACAAACCTTGTCCACATCTTTGGGCATATCAATCACTTCCTGTTTGCGCTCTTCACTGGTATCTGCATATCCATGCAATTGAAGTTCACTAAGGTTATACTTTCTAAACTTCATGAAATCTTTGACGACACTCACACAGCAGACATTGCGTATAACCTCCAGCAGGATGACAATTTCTGGGTTACTATAATTCACGGTATTCAAACAGTTTTTCTCCTTTAGCATCTGTGAAATATCGCATTTCAAAACATTAGACGACAGTGTGTTCTGGTTTCTTATTTTCGGCATGACACTAAAGCAGTACTCGTGACAGCCAGTGGAGGCGCAAAACGAGTCGTACACGTTTTCCACCGTTTTAAGGATGCTCTCTAGTCGAGCTGGACAGGAATCATTTACAGGTAGCAGACGACATATAAAACGGGCCTTAGAGCCCTTGCCATCGACTACAGTCTGCAGTATTGAATGTACAACAGTGTGTGGGTTGTCAAGACTAGTTTTAATAAAGACACAGTTCTTTGCACCACTATTTACATTCTGGAATCTCCTCTCACATCTGGACACAGCCTTCATGTCATTCACTTCTTTTTTCATCGCTGCTTCAATGTCCTCATCCTCATCACCACTGTCCTTGTCACAACCCTTTGCCGATACATGCTGCAACAACAATATTCTCTCATCAGTGTAGAACATAGAAAGAGTATTACAACCAAAAACAGGTTACTAAAATAGAAACAACTTACATCTCTGTCTATTCGCTTTTTACTATCAACATTTTCAAGTCACTAAAAACCAAGTTCTTGTGACAAAATGGCTTCATTCACAGGTGTATTTGCTCTTGCAAAGCAACATCATTGAGTTCAATGTCTTTTGTTAGAAATGAAATAGGCGGCAATAAAGCCCGTGGAATTTACCTGACAACCATACTGGTTGAGTGGCTGAAATTAACCCTCCGTGACAAGCAAAACTTCGTGAGCTAGGTCCAAAGTTATGAACTATGACTTCTTGTCAAACATAGATATCACATCTCATATGAGTGAGAAACAAGATGACAGTGATTTTGTAATGATAAGTGGCCTCAATCAAAAGTTCTTTTTAAATAGAAGGCGCAACTTTATAGTGCTCCTTTACTAGTAAGCTATAGATAAAGCCACCTCCTGTTCACACGATCATATGTGAGCTACTGTTAAAAATCATGGATCCTCATATGTCATGTTAAGCCATGAACAGTTGTCATGCATAGGTATATCAAGGGTTGCTTTATTGCATCAGCATGCACAGGTTAGATTTGGTCAGTGGCCAAGTCTGGTGACCAAAGTGGGGACAGGATATGTGTGTGTGGTGTGTGTGTGTGTGGTGTGTGTGTGTGTGGTGTGTGTGAGTGTTTGCTTGTGTGTGTGTGTGCATGTGTGTGTTCTTGTTGGTAACCAGAGTCATGTTATGAGACCGATTTTATGAGAGTACTATAGAAGGCAAATTCCATTTTCGTTTTTTTTTGCCATCTTAACAAGGCAAAATGCAGCTTTAAGTGCACAGTGGAAGTAGCAAGATGGCTATCATTGTACTGACACACAACAGATGTTTACATGGATGTGCTGTTCAAAGACAATGGTTCCTTAGTGCTGTTGAAAAGGTTTGAGGCAGATCTTGGCTATGTATTACATCTTCCTATTCTATGAAACAAGAATCACGTGCATGTCATCACTCCCTCACATTACCTGCTCAGGCCCATACATCTGATCAGCATACTCATTCAGGATGTTGTAAGCTTCTCGCACACATTCTTTTTCCTTATTGTTGCATGTCAAAAGAAATCCTCTCATTCCGGATGATAGTATTTTTCCTGGAGCGCCATCTCTCTGCAGAAACAGTATTTCAGCACAGATCAAGTTCTTGAATGAAATATAAATTCAACTGCCTGCTCTACCAGAGGCATTTATTCTCAGCTCATGGTTACCTTTAACTTAATGCTTCATAACCTTTTGAAAAGCATTATTTCTAATGTGTTAATACTTGTTACTTACATTTTCTTTGATAAAGTTTTTAAATAGCCTATTTGAATAGTCTGGGAATTAAGTACACATGGCTAGGTTTTTAAATTTTGAAAATCAAGACATTAATTCTGCTGGGTGTGAAACACAATTGGGCCAATTACCAAACCAACAGGCAGCAGCTGGACTTTTAAGTAAGCCCAGTGTCTTTGTAGACATTGCACAATTACTTCCATTGAAAACTACACTCTTCCTTGAGTAAACTAAATTATTAAGCCGTGTAGGAAAAATAATTTCTTTTTTCGCCGATTCTTCTTTTGTTGTTCTTTCACACAGTTGTGTACATGTTAGAACAACTTATCAGAACTGGTTTCACTTCATTATAAGTTTTTAGAATTTTGATAACAGTAAACTGAATTTTCAGAACAAATTTTGCTGCTGCGAAGCTCTCCCGAGAGAGGTCGCAAAAACTTAGCAAATGGTGCATGCCCGTGTCGCAAATGTATTGTTTGCAAAACGATGTCATACTTTTCTTTGTTACAAAAGGTGGAGAATTACGCAAGAAAATGACGTACTCATAAGATTGGTTTTCACTTAAACGGTTGTAACAAGCAAGGTGAGTATCGGTTGACTCCCAGATTTTACATACACTCCTGCCAGTCTTTAGTTCTACATGTTGATACAAGTTTCATGGCGAGGTGACAAGCAGAACTACCTGGGCTGTGTGGAAGTTCAAGGTCTGTCGGAGCTCAACACACAGCAGGCTGACTAGCCCAGTGCCACAGCACAAGAATCAAGAATCTTTCTTTAACGTCGTTTGAAGAACAGGTTAACATTATCTATCTACCTATCTATCTCTCTTAGAGCACTTCGCACTCGAAGTTGAAGATTCTGAAATGGCCAGTTAAGGGCTATTTCTACGACATTAAATTTAGCAGAAATGGAGAAAAATGGAACTTAAGCTAAAGATGGAGAATAACACTGAGATTTAAGTGTAAATAAAAGTTAAGTGGTCATAATCACTTAGAGTCTAGACCAACAAAACAATGGGTATAAACAATAGGCACGCGTGTAAATAATACAATCTACTGAATTTAGAGAAATCAGACACAACTGTACAGAAACTCTGGTAGGCCTATACACTATACTGTTATTTTAGTCAGTTACAGGTTGGGATTTTTATCATTTTATAATGTCTCAGGTAATGTATCTTATTTTCCCGGATGAGCATCGATTAATTACATGAAAGTACAGGAAGAACCACCCAGTTCTGTTCTCCGCGTCACCGTGCGTTGGAGACCACTGACCATGACCATGCCAAAGCGTGTGGAAACGTGGAGTGCGAGTGGTGCTTGCCGAGCAAGGTTTTGAATTAAGTTCACGAGCTTGCACCTCAACCACAACCAAAGGTCAAGGTACGAGAGGTATGTCTCTGAGTCAAAATTTTTACTATATTTACCTTGTTTTTGTTAAAGCTCTTTTTATAGAAAGATTTGGGCTTTCGTCGACTTTCCGCAGGCGTCGCCATTATCATCGGACAGCAGCGACCTCTGACGACAGGCATCAATTTTCTAAACCGGTCAGCGCTATCTTCAGGTCTCCTTCAGGCAGGGAGACGATGCTGCGGTCCGATTACGATCCCCTCAGGCGGGTTAAAAACGCTAACGCTCTGCGGGTGGGAGGGGGTTAAGTATTTGAACCCTGCCAGGACCTATGAGCCTCCTTAACTAGCCCGCTTGTCACAGTGGTCGGGCTGTTAGCTTGTGGCGACCACGTGAAAAAGCTCAGTAGGAACTCCAATGCCAAGTTCTGTCTTCAATTACAGTCATCCTCATAGGCGGATTTAGATGGGGGGGCCAGGGGCCCGCCCCC
>NMRA01000272.1:268988-367395 GCA_002633005.1 Phoronis australis
CCCCCCTCCCGACCTCCCCCCACTTCGGTGCAATGCGCATCTACAATCGTGGTGCAGTTTGCGCAAATGCTTACAGCCGGACAAAAAGTTGCCCCCCCTTGTGATATCCTAGATCCGCCACTGATCCTACAAACATTTCGACCCTGCACGACGAACCGGCCCGAATAGGCTAACACTGTTATCTCAGGGTCGTCACTACACTTAGTAAACATTGGCGAACCAGGCCTCCACAGGTCGGCCTTCAACCGAGGCGTCATCGTTCCCGGGCCCCCGGCACCGCAGTCACCTACTTTGCGCACAAAAGCTAGTGTACGGTTCACTGGGGCATGTAGAATTGATAACCTGCATAGACTTCATAGTTGCTTATCGAAATTGTTTTGAAATGCCTGCGCAACCCCCGATGACAATGAATCAGTCGGACCTCGGCTCTGGTCCCGCCAGTACTGACTGAACTAACCCGGATTTACTAAGACCACTTAGGCCAACAATTAAGAGATTGGTCTCAAGTTATTCATTAGTAAAACTATAGCCTAGATGATTTATAGTAGGCCATACTCTACAGGTCACGACCATGGTCATTTTTTAGTGTTCCGTTGTGAGGACATAAAGAACTACACCAGTCTTCAGTGCAAAAATGTTCAGATAAAATAGGACCACTGTGTTACATTCCTGGATCTGAATGAGGACGAAGTTGAGACCACCGATTTAAGTCGTGTTCTAAATTGAACTTTCGTGGATGGAACATGCGTGTTTTCAGAGTTCAAAATTTCTTGATCCATTGAAAAGCGGGTCAATTTTCCCGCCTTAATGCTTATATATTCACCGCCCTCACCCGACACACAAATGACATCTTAACAAACAGTAATTTTAAGTTCTAACCTGGTAAGAACTAGCATTCAAGAAAATTGTGTAAAAATGAATGGTCCGACGGGTACCGGAGTAGCAGCCTTGAATGGATCGTGAAAAAATGATCCCAAGCATTTTTTACATTGCAAAATGACTTGGGTCGCTTTTACACGGATACGCAAGACCATAGAACACGTGACAATGTCTAAATTAGGCGAGTTCGGAAGATACTTCAGGGGCTATCGGATTCATTTCAGCAACTGCGTTTTATGCACTATTCACCAAAACTCTGTGAAAAATTGTTCCTAAAAAGTTCCACTTTCGCACGAAGGCTTACCAAATAATATGCTTAAGACTTTTATGGTCTTTGTGAAAAAACACAGAAGTTGCATAAATCGAAAACGAAATGATAATTTAGAAAACCGCAAGAGCGTTTTTGACCTAAAGTTCATCTTGAGCGTTTTGTATCAAACGAAATTTGGTCACGTCATTGACTAATATTTTGCTATCAATATAGCTTTTTTCGCTAAATTTTACCGTAGATCACGTGATACAACGAATGACGATAAAAAGTAAAAAATAATCAAATTCTACACTCTGTCTATTATAGAATTTAATGAGATAAAAGTTAAGTTCTGTGTATACTTGGCTGCAAACACAGATAAAGGCCTGCACAACTTTTAACTGTAAAATTTCAAGCCCAGGATGAAAACACGACAAAACTCCTGTGAAAAGTTGCCACTGAGCCAGGTTAAAATGCGACAAGGGAGTCATTTATCAATGGTTTCGTATAACCATGCAACTATACAGCATGGCATTCATAGTTGTTTTTTTTCAAAGGCTGTTAGGTGCTCCAGGCGCTTCTTCCAAAGGTGCCTGGTAAACGCAAACCATGAAAACTGTTTGTGATACAGACGGACAGGGCCAGCATGAACGGTTTGTAACATGCACTTAACAATTTTTGAAGATGGTCAGTATTTTCTTTGCACTTTCTAGGAAATGAGACACAGTACGTTTCTGTACAGTGCACTTCTAAGTCAGTAAAGTATAATGACATCATGGACATCAATCCGCAAAAATGGGAAAGTTCCGGTCATACTGGACATTAAGACCAGCCTTAAAAAAACATGGAAACAATTCACTTCAAACACACCTGAATGATTTATTGCATACGAGTGAGCTTAATATTCAATACAAGTACAAAACACACTATTGAACAAAAGCAAAAGTTCAGTAACAAAAGCAACAAAAACATATCTTATAGGCAGTATTTCTGAGGGCCACCACAGCATGCTATACAGCATAAAAGCCTTAATGTTAGAATCATGATGAGGGAGTCACCATTCACATAACAAAACGACTGCACAAAACACTAATTGTCATCAAGCACCATTCCTTTAGAAGCAACTGAAATGTTTGTTCTGGTTGACACTGGTGAAGTCAGTCACACTGATGGACACGACTTACAGATAACTGGTCAACTATTATCAGTCTGATCAACGCGATATTCACGTAATAAACCAAAATGTAGATTACACACCTTAAGAGAAGACGAAAACTGCAAAGATCAAAGCAAATGTAATTTCAAACACTGAGGAATAAATGAAAACTGTGGCCATGTGTAGAAATCAGTTCTTTGTTGTATAGGTCAAATAAAAAATCTTGGATTTGTACACAGATTGTGAAGTAACATAACAGTGAATTAAGCATACAAACAAAATAACAAAATAAAATAAAATAAAATAAAACATAAAATTGCTGTCACACTTCATGCAAAGAAGTCACCTTAAAAATGCAGTTAGACAAAGCTATAACACTTCCATAAAGCAGATTCAAGCATGTCTAAGGCACTAAGTATAAAATACAAATGCAATCAATACATGGGTCAGATCCAAGCAAAGCCACTATACCATTATTACTGTATTCAAAGTGCAAAGGGAATGAGTACAAAGTCACTTAGTAAAGAAAGTGAGTTGTAATTTGCGTTTCTATTGGATTATGATGTGGCATGAACAGCCAGTGATTCAGTTTACAGTCAATATGTTAAATTATAAAATGCAAGTTGCCAGTCATGTATAATGCAAAATTAGAGCACTAAATTCAGTTCTCTTATGCCAAAATATTTCTGCTGTTTCAAGATCACACACTTTATTCCAAACGCCTGGTGAAGTATTCATCTCATCAATGTAAAAAAATATGTAGATTTTTAACACAATTTTGCACGTTTTCCTTCAATGTTTCATTGAATGACACCACAAAATAACTGGATTTTTACATGCAATTACCCTTTTCACATATTTTTACACAATCACAGTGTGTCAAACCATAGAAAGGACACAAGGTAAACTGATAGCTTTTTACTGTGGGTAATGTTTTGACATGTACTATCTTATGGCAAGAAACTTATCAACGGTAAAAATTTCAGAATCATAATAATAAAAATATCTAATTTCCTAAAAACTGGGAGTCACGTGACACAGGAGAGAATTAGGGGATAATAAACTTGCAAATTTCACCGAAATTATCATACATGATGCAGTGTTTACCCTAACTGATCACTGACTGAGCACACAAGATGTTCAATTGCTCCCCGGTTGCTTGCTGAGACTGCCCAATAAGTTTGAGCTGGGTCCTGGCAGACCATACTGAGCTGTATATGACTTCAGCAAGTTGTCTACGGCCATCATGTCCACGCTAACAGGAGCAAAGTCATCATCCACAGCATCGATATCCGACATATCACTGCTCTCTCTTTGTGACTTTGACGCCTGTTCTCGTTCCTTCAGTTTTTTCTGCATTTTCTTGGGCTAGAGAGAAAAGTAAAAGAAATCACGAAAAGTCAAAAATACAAATTATGGACCTCCAAGAGTTTTCCCAATAACTAGAAAGTTTGTTTGAGCTAAGACTTTAACTGGAAGAAGCTCAATTTGCAACTAAGTCAATAAAACCCACAACTTCTTGCCAAACAATTCCTGCGCGTTCCCCTTTTGCAGATAACTTTTTATTTCCTAACTGTTATAATAATCATAATTATCCTAACACCACCATAACAGCCTTTCCTTCTACTACTACCTTCCATGGTCAAGTGTTGTGGAAAATGTTGTCACTTATGTGCAATTCTTCAGCCCGCAAACACATGGACACGGTCTCCAATTTGTATGAAATTTCAAATTGAAATGAAGACTCTGTAGCTGACATGAATTTCAACTGAATTTGACAGAGTTCATAACAGAAGCATACCCTGGGAGGCGGCGTTGGTTTTGTGGTGTCAAATGTTTTACCGACTTCCGTTTTTGCCAATTCGCGGTCCATCATTGCCATGTAGTCAGACACCTTGTTGACCTTTGGAGGTTGGACCTGCAGTTAAACAATACTTCTCATGAAGCCCTTCACCATTAGTGAGAGGTGCCACAAAACTGATCACCCTATCAAATTGAGCAGATTCATCCCTGCATGAAAGCAAATTAATGTAATCAAATTCTGTACTCAAAGTAATTTCAGATACAGCATAGACAAATTGATACTTTGACAAGAACTGTTGTCTACCTTGGAAAATGGTTAAACATTTTAAATATGATTCCCCATTAATTTCAATTACAAAATTGAAATGTTACCAAAGTCTATGTGGCCTATGAATTATTGATAAAACGAAGCCCTATCTTCAAAACAGCAACACAGAAAACATCCAGAAAAACCAACCTTATTAGATTTCTTTGGAGTCCCAAGTCCATAGTCATCCTCTGACCTGTCTGAACCATACTCACTCATGTCAGAGTCTGAATCAGTCAGAGAATCATCCTGATCTGTAAACATTTCATTAATTAATTTTCAATTAACTCGTAATCAAAAATTCAACATTACATTTTTCAGGTTATCTTACTCCAGAAATTGTAAAGCAACCTTAACCTTTCAATTTTCAAAACCAGTTGATGGTTCGCAACTCAGAAGAGCAATTCCACAATACAGACATACACTTTACAGCTATAAGTAACTGTAGAATGTCTAATGCGTTTTAGTTTCAGAGCTATCAATAGATGGCGCGACAAGTCATACTAGTAAATGTAACTAGCAAAGTGGTTATAAACCCATCTTAAATCACAAAACCAAATTGTGATTAAGACCACCTATTGTTATGAAATTGGTCTCAAATTGTTCCTCAGTCAAATTGAAAGTGATTTCAAGGGTTCAAAAGAACCAACATTTTGTATTGCTCGAGACCAGGCTCTAGAGCGAGGAAAAATGAATTGTCAGTTCTTTGGAAACCCAGAAATTACTCCCCATCTGAGATAGGAATAAGTTGGAACTAATTTGCATATTTATATCTGCCTTAATTCAGAACAAAAAGAAACTTACGGAAAATTTTCTCCATAGACTGAATGAATCCACCACTGTCAAACTGTATTTCATTACCGCCTTGACTGAAAAATCACAAGTACCATTTCTCTTATGAATCAAGAGTAACTGAAAGAATTTAGCCACATATAAGTATAAATCAGTACATAGCTGATTAAATGCAACAAAAGAGCAGGAGGTGGAAACGACTCCATAGCTGCGCCTCTAAATTCCAGCTACAATGTACTGTACCAAAACCTTGAACTCAACAATATCCTGAAAATACTCCATACCTGACCAAACTCCATATCCAGTGAACAAATTTCACGGGCCCGGGACTGAGTTTGGCTGGAGTATTTTCAGCAGATGTGGAATTTGTAATGCTGTTTTGGTGTTAGGTGGTCCTGGACTGGGCTCAAGATGTTGAAGCTGGAATCTGGAGGCACGGGTTTGGAATCGTTTCCAGCCCCTGCTACTTGTAAGTAAAGAGAGCGATAACAGAAATCATTCATAGCCAATACGCCTTAAGCTGCTAAATACATTGCAGCCAACTGGGGAACCTGTCTATTTATTCTCCATTAGGCTGACAGCCATATTGTTTTCAGCACATGAACATCATATTGTAATACCCTAGCTAGCTTACCTCCAAGCAGTTGAAAGTATACATGTATTGTCAGCTCCTCCTAACCCTGGAAATCACTCCTAACTGTTGAAAGTAACAAGTGAAGAGCGACAAATTCTATATCCGTGAGCAGCATGATACCCTGTTCTAACTGGCTAAAAACAAAATTCGAACAAAATAAAATCGACCCCACCACATTCACAAAAGGATTCTATTTCAGTTACTTCTGAAGCCTTTTTTTAAGCCATCGATGGTTTTGATATTCTCGTTGGTAATGGCAATAGAATCCTATCATGGTAAGGAACACTACCAGACCAACTTCATGAAATTAAACGGCTTCATTCAATTTTCATTTTATATCAGAAAAACAGAAAGTAACAACTTTAAAAGTTGACGTATTTGGTAAGGAGGTACATTTTCAATGCCTTGAGCCAAAGCAAGCAGCAAAAATGTCAAGTGATCCTTTAATAAAATAACATACAACACAACAAAGTAAAACAAAACATATTTTCTCAGCCAGTATTCACTAACTCTCAAGAAAATAAAAAAAATCACAGCAAACTCACTCCTGTATTTCAGCACCTTCAAAGTCCGATTCCTTGTTTACAAATGAGTTGACAGACTGTGCAATAGCAGCCATGTCCATAATATCCTTTCTGCCTGCAGCCTTGGCCAACATAGAGTCAAATGTCTCTGGACTCACTTCCAGCCAACTGTCATCTGAAACACGCGACATCAAGCAATCAGGCTGGAGTTCACGGAGAAAGAATTTCGAGTCCAAAGTCACATGAGTCACTGGTTCAAGGATTTGGCATTTAAGATTAAGCAAGTATTTCTGAATCAGTCAAGGTAACAGAAGCAATGTGTCTGAGTTTACATCGAGAATGAAGGTAAAATGGCAGTCCAGGCATAACGTTCAAATTCTATGAAATAAAAGCATGGTACTATTGTTGAACCACAATTGTGCGAGTCAAAACAATTCAAATCATAACAAAAGTATTTCAGTATTGTCCTAAACTGGTAATTGCCAGTGCAAGTTAGGTGTAAACATGTGATCTGTAGATCACGCACAGGTAAACTTACATACTTACCTGATGACATAATTTTGAAATCCTAAACCTGCTACTGTTTTATAACTACTAAAGCAGAACTCATGTACACTATATAGACTTATGTGGTAAAATAATTTTGTCTGTTTATATACCACCACTGGAAGAATTACCGTCTGCTGGTTTCAGAAACTGTTCTTGTTTTCGTAGTTCTTCGATGTCAACGGTTCCTCTTTGAAGTACATTCAATATCTCAGCACCATGATAACCAGGTCCACTGTGGATGAAAAAAGAAGAACTTGCAAGAATGCGACAAGACTGATGAAACTGTGAACAACATGAATTTGGGAAGTGTGCAACCAGTCAACCACAGTGTTGATATGGTTGGATCCAATAAGTACTGAATAATAAAATGTAGTTGTTGATCCATCCAGGAAGATTCATCAAATCACTCAATCCCTCACTTAACAAGGTGGAGCTTGGTTCAAAGTGTCGTCTGCTTAGGACGAGTGTTTATGTGACGTTGCTAACCAGACGAAATCTCGTTAGAAAGCAAGATACAATTACTGCCAATCTCCAGTACCATCTACCCATTGAAGAAGGCGTGATGCATGATGCCTCCCTGGTTCTAGGAGTTTAATTTTGTGAGTATTGTCCTGCAGACCAGATTTAATTCAAACAAGAGTACTGAATGGGCAATGCAGACTATCTGTGAATACTGGCATTAAACAAAGATATAACATAACCCCACAAATGTACCTAAAGAGCATATCCACAGTATAGGTGTAGGTGACTGCCTAGTACATAGAAGATACAATAAAAAGTCTTCAGTATCAGACAAAGAAAATTAGTATTAGTACAGTACAGCAAATGTTCTTTTTGCAGAAATTGTTTGGTGGTAGTTGTAAAGTACAAACCACGGTAACAATGAAGTAAACTTTTCTCATGAGTTATGTTTGAAGGGAAATTTTTGCACAAATCAAACTCCACATCTATATTGGGTCCCAAAGATTTTTTTCGTACTTAAACCTTTGCAGTACCAGACAGGAAGAGAGTTAAGTTGACTAGAGTAATTTCCAAATAAAAAGTTCATCCGTAATAGACAAGTTGACAGAAAATTTATTAAACACATCACAAGTATTATATTATTGACATTGACCAATAATTAAGTGATAATTAATCACACCAAAGTGTCACTTCAAAATTACACAATGATCAGTTTGTGAAAGTTTCAAGCCACAAAACACTCACGCAACTCAGTAAAATGTTCGACCTGAGATCAAGCGTATTTCATTTCCAAACCAGTTAACAGCCATGTCTCTTTCAACCATAAATTTGATGAAATATGGCAGTCAAGCTATAACACCGAGTGGTCTATTTTAAAAATTGAAAATGGTTTAGGACTGGTGTTTAGGGGTTTTTATTGAAGTTTTCATGCATATCTGTTATTCAGTTATGATCTAACGCAACACTTACTCATCTGGTCTCTGTATCACTTGTTCATAGAAGTGTTTAGCTTGATTGCACAGCTCAGTGTAGTGTTTGGAGCCTTCAATCTCTGACTGCAAAAATAACAAACAGTCAAACTTATGTATTCTCAGCAACTTAGTTCAATGACTTAATTAAGTCCAACAATTTCATTACTTTTTCCGTTAAACATGCATTCTTACCCGCATGCAAACAAAATGTTAGATAAAAAAGACAAGGGTAAGCAGGGACCACACAGTTGTCAAGCAATAACGACCCTCAGCAACATAATTGGAAAGAAACTGTAAAACATTGAAGACTACTACAATGATTACATTAAAACTCACAAGCGCCACCTCAAGATAACTAGAAGAAAAATTGTGAAAACTTATTGGGGTTGCTTGACCTGCAATGGAGGCAGCAAAGCACCCTTTCACCAATAGCTGAATTATAAGTAGCCACTAACCTTTGAAAGCAAACTATGTGCGATATCATAACTACGATTTACAGAATTGCACATTTATTTGATATTCAGAATTGTAATTGAACTTAAAAAATCTTATATCACATAGATATAGTCGGAGATCATGACAAATAAATGCATACCATATCCATTGATTTTACATAATTTTTCCCCAATGGAGGGTGGTGCTACAAGTTTTTAATTATTTGTGTTTTATTTAAAAGTTTGCAATGATATTGTCAGTGTTTGCTCCAGTCATGTCCCATCAGAATAATGTAAAGGTGACCACATTTGCCCAAATGCATAACAATAACATTTAATTGACTAAAAATTGAGTTTCCCACGTTACCTAATGATCTTAGAGGTAAACTATTTTTAAACACTAAGTGTCTAAAATAAACAATATATTTAAATACTGTTTGCGCAGAATGTTTAAACATTGAGCAGTTGACATAGATGATTAGAATATTAACATTATATTGACATAGATGATAAGCACTCTATATGGGATAAGATATCTGAGGCTGGTATCTACAGCATACTAGATTCAGGACACAAAAGTGCTGTGATCACAGTGAAGGGTCATTATCTTTGCACAAACCAAACAAATTACCAAGTGGTAATGATTATGTAAGAATGCTTATCTCAATTAGCTCAGTCACAATGTCCATATCACACGGACACATTTTACACGAAAAAACTAAAACATAACTGTAACAAACTCACCTTAAAATAACCTCTATCTTTGAGACACTGCAAAAATTTCGACCACTTTGCCTCATCGAATGTAGAGCTTGACTTTCCGGAATCACTGACTGTTTTATGTCGTGAGCAAAGGATTTCAAATCCATGAGCCTGTCAGACAAGATGAAGGTGTTAAAATAAATTAAAATTCCGATACTCAAAACATTTGTAAATGATAATTTAAAATTTACATTTTCTGAAGCTATTCAATCTGACATGTAAACACAAACAACGGGAAACTCATCAAAATTGGAACAACACAAGTTGCAATTATAGATTACACAATCACTTTGTTACAAAGCAAAACAAGTTTTAATTACCAATTTCATGCCCAGAACATATGCCTTGTACTTTGGACTCTTCTGACTCGGAATAGACCAATCTCCACGTGGCTTAAAGTTCTGCTGCATCAATTGAGCATACAGACACTTCGTAAACACCACCTTAAATTCAATACAACACAGCGTATATACCTCAATGTGATATAACAAAACATAATGCTCACACAGTAATCGGACAAAATAAATACCTCAACGTGTCATAACAAAACATAATGCTCACACAGTATAAAGACAAAATATATATCAATATCTCAAAGTGACATAAAACATAATGCTCACACAGTAATAAGACAAAATATATATATCTCAACGTGATACAACCAAACATAATGATCACACAGTAATCAGACAAAATACAGTTTTCCTGTCATAATGGCTAATTCTGTAAACAACACAAAACTCCATAACTGTTAGGACTATTACAGAATGACCGAGCCACCTTACTAACTTTAAAGTTAATTACCCTTCACCCTCCTTTATTTTTGTCTGATCAACATGAAATTTAAAAACATGTATCTCATAAAAATCAAAAGTTTTTTTGTTTTGGGGCAATATCAAATACAAGATGGCGTTGCGGCGTCCATTTTTTAATTTTCAGTTTACGGAACCCTACCTCTGCAGTTCTTTGAGGAATTATTTGGATATTGAGTATGTGGATAGACCTCGTCAAAAGCTATATGAAATATTCAATTTCTTGCTATGGAGGACCATTCTCTAGTTATTTGAGATTATCCAAAAACTGCTTCCTTAATATTGATTGACTTCTTATCGTATTTCGACAGATCTTCCTGAAAATTGGTATGTGAATTGATCTTGTCAACAGCTACAAAAGCATACAATTCGTTTCTTGCTACAATCGACCACTTTTGGGTTCTTCCAAGATTTTCAACTGATCATTCCTGGCTTTCTTACGGCTTGTCACTCATTGTACAACATTTTATTTCTATATCACTTTTGTCATCGTTTGGTGGTGGCAGTGGGGGCCTTATTGGCCTCATGAATGTCTCATGGCGCCATCGTTGCCTGTGGCATTGGGATTGTTGGATTTTGCAGTGATATTAGCTGACATGAGTCAGCGACGTCATCAATATTCAAGGCTTCACAATCATTATCACGGCATGAATGTTTTCATCGTTGTTGAAGGCAGCATTTCAATCTTCCTTAATGTCATTGTGGCAGGATTGCCTGTGTTGTTGACGGTGTCATTGATGGTGTTGTGGTCTTCAAGATTGTCCTCTTTGTTGTTGGTGTTGTGGACATTGTCATCAGTGCTGTTGTTACCTTATTCTCCATGCTCCAACAGAGCACTTTCATTTTTCAATAACTTTATCTTTATTATAAGCGCCTCTTTTACATATAACACTTTTAACCTTTCAAGGTAGAGTTTCCTTTTGCTATGTAACAAAGGGGAAAAATTACTTAGTAATGTAGATAAAATAAAAGACAAAAAGACTACCAGTGTTAGTACAAGTACACAAATGTGCTGAAAACGCAAACAAACCTCTGTCATAACGCGCGTTCCAGGGCGAAAGTGAGTCATGATTGTGCAAGCTTTCAGATCGATGGGATCACGGTAGTAAAAGGCTTCAACAGCTGGCGCTAGAAGGTGAGGAGCTTGCTTCAACACAAGCGCCAGGGCTGCTGGCACATAGCAGTGTGCTCTGTGCAGGTTCTTGTCTATCTTCTCAGGGTAGCTGCAAACACAACAACAAAAGTGCAAAAACACATCAGCAATCAAAAACGATATAATGCTGGTGGATTTCACAGTTCGGGCCACATGAATTTTTCAAGGTTTTTGGCTTATTGTGATAGGTGCCCACTTTCTTTACTCGAGGTGTGGGTTCGAATCTCACTGGGTCACACTGCAAAACCCTCGAGACAGATTTTTATCTTCTCAGCTCCGTTTTATCTATATATTAGTGCAATGGGCCCACTTGAGCAGCCTGCGCACGTCTGGTACGACGTGTACCAGACCGCCTGCAATTATTATTTTTTAAATAAATTTTAAGCAAGTGACAAACAGTGAAAAGCTACATAGCACCGTGTTTGTTTTCTTTAATATTTAAAACACTACCAAACCATGAAAAGAATTGAAACAGATGTCTGCTCAGTGCATACAAATTACTACCAACAATGTGTTTAACAAGATCATATTATAAAAAGGCAACAAAGTGTCGGATTGTCATTACTTACTCAGATATACGCCGGTAAATGAGATCCTGGAGGTTAGCTGGAGCCAACGTTGATACAGAGCTGTTCCTAATACAATTTAGAGCATCGGTGATAGATGGCACTGCAGACATTACCTCAACTGGCACAATATGTACACTTCCATTGAAGATGAACACCTGAAGATGAGTATATTACCAATATTAACTATCAGCTCTAAAGAATGAGCATTTTTCAAAAAAAATTAAGCACAAGAAACATGTTACATTACTGTAAACGAAACTTCTGATTCCTCTACTTACAAAGCAATTTTATTTCTGTAACTGGTGTCTGGCATACCAATCAGTAGAATCTCCTGTCTTGACTAGATATGAAGACGAGTTGGCCATACTTCAGAAACATTGCAGCACATGCAGGGTGAATGATTACAGTGTTCTGCCACAACAAAAAAATAAAACTCGACAGAGTTACAAAACTGATGAAAATGTTGGAAAGTCAATGTCCACACTCAGATGGGATTGTACGCACAGAATTGGATTCACTACACGGAACTGGTGCCAAACATCCAAAATGAAGAAAAAGTGACTAAAATTATCCTATGGATTAAACCTCATAAAATTGTTTCTTAAATACAGCGCAAGAGAGTCAAATTGTCATATCAAAATCCAAACTTGTGAGTGCAATGAGCCAAATTGGGTTGCAGGGAACATTAACCAAATCACCACTTATAGAAGACACACTACTGATATTTACCCTGTTCTGTGAAGATTCCGGATTGAGCCATTTTGGTAAAACATCAGCTGCCTCGATAAGAAGGAATTCACCATCACTGTCAGAGATTCTGAAATATATACAAGATATGCAAATATGCCATCTCAAGAAATGGATTCATTACCCATGAACTTCTGTGATAATAGCAATTACACATACCTATATGTGTAGCCCAGTCTGATGAGTCTTATGCAGTTTTCATTTAATACCACTAGCAGGTACATATGGTACTAATTCAAAAAGTTACATTCAGTGTTCTTCCTGATTAAAAAATCCAAACATGGTAAGAAACAAATTTTCACTACCCACCGAAACAATTATATTTTCACTTGCTAAGCACGCCATTATTTTTCAGCAAAGAAAATATACCACTACACAACACTATTTCAACAATTTGTCTTGTAATGCTGACAAAACTATGACTTCTTGAACACAGCTCAAGATTTTCAACATGGCTCAGAGCTTTTCAAACATGGTGCCGCATCATGTAAGGAGAATACTGGTACAGTAAGACATGTCAGCGCCAGAGGCTCGTAAAGTTTCCGGTCTCTTTAACATCAACAGAAGAAGGATTGATGACACAAGAACTGACTTGAAACTTAGAGGGAGTTTCTTGATAGCAATGTTGTGTCAAGATGAGAACTGAACTAGGAACACTACAGTTTTTGTAAGCAATGTTTGAACAATGCGAGACCTTCAGGGAGCAAGAGACTGACCACGTGGGACCGGTGATGCTAATTGCCACCTGGCTATATCAAGAGGTACTTCTTTTTTGCAGCTGGTAGCCTAGCGGAATACATCCGACTTTATGAAAAGACCCTATTACAGAGTATGCAATAAGATGAGATGCATTTAAGTTAAATTAATTGCCTCCATCCTCTAGTAACTGGTCACATGTGATCAGTCACCATGGTGCAACTTGAAAACAAGGCATCAGAGCACTGAGCACTAAATGTAGGATGAAGACACGATAAGCAGACTCTTACTGAGCAACCAGTCCTGGAAATGTATTTGTCAACTTGAAGAGCAGGTATACAATGAACCACTCATCATCCACGTTGTCACCGTAATTAGTTGCACCCCACAGGCATCCTGGATGACCTAGAATTACAAAGAGATATCACATGTTGAATTTCATGAAATGAGAACGTAGAAGTAAGTATAATCCAACAACCGTCCAGAGATACCACAATGAACACCAAGTTCAACAAACTCCAGGAGATACATCAGACCTCATCCATATGAATGTGTTCTGCAAATCACTAGTAGAGGGCTGTATTCTGCTTCATTTAGGCCTTACAACTAACACAGGTATGATTTTAAGTTCCAAAATTTGGGCAAAATTGCGTTGCAAGGGTTAACTACCTTGTTGAGCCTGTCCGTAAGTCTGTAAATACTTATTAACAGTACCAAAACAGAACAAGTCATTTAACAAAAGAAGTCGACAGTATGCAAAAATGTCAACATTTTCCACACACACGCCTTGCTCTCAATAATATTTTGTCGCTTAGTTATACTGCCGTAAGTTGATGTTGTGATTTGTGAAAAAATGTCAACAGTTATCCAAATGATCTAGTCTGTAGTGATTGATTTAGAAACGAGACTGACCTTTGGGACATTAATCTGGTGGAACCGGAAACAGACAGTCTCCATTTTGAAGGTGGTCTTTTTATTAACAAATTTCTTTACTTTTGGGTTACTAATTGTAGTGCACAAAACATGAACAGAGCATTTTATAATCCAGGAATGTTTTTTTATATTATTGTGAAGGTTGGACAATCCACATTTCGTCAAAGTTCTTTGAAAAATGCCGTTTGCAAAAACTGCAAAGAAAGCCAGCACATGTAAGAGCTATCGTTATTTCGAATTCCTGTCACTAAGTGTAACAAATGTTTTTATTGCAACTATATTTGTTCTGACAATTGAAATGTTCAAAATATATTGATTTTTTTAGAAAAATTCATCCAGTTTACGAAAACACTTATCATACCTCAGTTGGTGTCAGCAAATATTAATTATTTTTCCATAATTCTCAGGCAAGTGATTGTGTCGGAAGTGGGTTAAGTGTGTTTAATTTGTGTCACTTGAAAACATAGGCCAAAACGCACCGCAATTGGCTCAAACCTATCAGAATGAAAACATAGTAAATACAAAGGACAGATGGACTGTGTTCTACTGTACTTCGGTTGAAAATCAGTAATAACACAACTGCTTTTCAGGGACTGGAACTTTGCGGCTGGTTTAATCGACCTCGCTGCGTTTTCCTAGCAGCAGTCTACAAGACTAATTCATTCACTTCAATGGAACAAAGACACATGCCCCAAGTTCGACACAAGCACTGAGATTTTATTTTCCAACTTTTTTCATCTCTGACTTAAAGAATTATAAGTATATTGTAGTTTTATAGCTTCATGAATTCAAATTGAAAAATATAAAGAGAAAAAAATACCTTCGTTTTTATTTCGACTGAAGCAGGTTCATTATTTTGAACTTTTTCATTTCAATCGAAGTCATCAAGTAACTAGGTCATGGCCATGGGAAAAGCGTGTGAAAGTTTGTCAAAGAATGGGGGTCTTAGCGATCATGTAAAGTTCTAAACTTTTCTTTATTAGCAGGCAAGACATGAAAGTTGATGACCAAGCACTATATTCAATTACTCTGCAATAAATTCTTCAGTTATTTATAAAAGCCATATGTAGTGACAAGCTTTCGACATGATTCAAATTCGACAAAATGACTGTAGTTTGAGACACTGAAAGACTGAAAGGCGTGGTTGCAAAACACCTCAATGTCTAATCAAAAGTAACTGATTAACGAAATAAACTGCAAATTTTATTTTTTACTATATATACACTCACATAGTAACATTTTTCACCCATTCCGACCAACTGAAAGAGTGAGATGGAGGTGTGTTACTTACCTCCGGTTTTATTATTTTGACTGGGTGACTCATCCGTTCTGGAGCTCAAACGAAACGTATCTTTTTGCCAGATATATTTCATCAACAATGAACTTATCTCGGCCAGATACGAAAGGCGCGTCTCGTTCAACTTTTCTGCAGAAACATTTCCGTCAACACAAACCAGATGTTGAGGAAATAAACAATAAGTACAGAGGTTTTCTTCACGTGTCTCTTGTTTATCTGCCATTGCGGAAGCACTGATTAACCTGACCTTGACCTTCCTCTTCCCACATAAACGTTAGATGGCACTGGGAGCGGTCATGTGATTAATGGAGTATGATGTACTGAAAGTGTTTTATTCACAATGTTAAAACCAAAGGCACTCACGCAAGTTTTAAGCCAGGCAAACACTGGCGGCATACAGAGCACACTGTGAGTATTTTGCTGTTGAATGCGGATATCTAGGATGAACGACTTTGCCATCTAGGCTCCAGCCATCGGGGCCTTACTTTTTCGCACTTGGTTTCAAATCCGAAAAGCGAAAATGAAACTCCATAAAGGCATAAAGGCATAAAGTCACAATTTACCTAGACTGTCTCTAGATGACTAGAAACTTGCACATGTGCGTGTGTCATATCAAGAAGGAAGACAGTGCCACCGTCTCAACTAGTAGTAGAGATTGTGGCCATCCCCCCATAGACCCAGTTAATAATAATACACTGTAAGTTTTTTTGATGAATTATGCCGCACACTGATTAAACCATCAGTCACATTGCTTTAAGTACCTTTGGCGCTCAGAGGGACACCTTAAAAGGCTTTCAATGTCTGATTTAATTCCTTCCAACTAATACTCTGGTAATTAAATTTTTATTTGAGCTGTCTTTCATTCAGTTGCCCAAATAGGCAACTGGCCATTTTTACACTGCTTGTGCCTGGGTATATGATGTCATATCCCGTGGCTGATGTCATATCCCCTGGCGTGAGCAGTGTAAAAATGCCAAGTTGCAATATGTAGTGATAAAAACTAACGAAAAAGAATTTGATTTAGACCACTTACCGCTGGAAAACTGTTCTGAACTTGTTTCGTACTTAGATACAAAATGATCTCTGGGTTTGCAAAGAACTGACACTTTGTTATTAAGTTATTGGAGAACCTGATCTCAAACAATAACAAATTGCTCTTTTGAATCCCTGAAGTCATCTCAAATTTGACTAAGAAACAATTTTAAAGAAATTGCATTACAGTGAGTGTCTTATAAAAATATTTGTTTGTTATAAAAGGCATGTTTAAATTACACATATTCTTGAGTTTGGAATCCAGGTTTGTACACTGGGCCTTGGAAGAAAAACTTTTTATTCAAGTGTTTTTTAATGATATCCACCAGTTCTGCAGCCACATGTCCTGAGTTCTATGTGTTAGGTGTATGCATTTCAGACTGCTTAATAATGAAGGGGCTCTGCTAGCTTACTCTGGCTATGGAGACAAAGATGCATCAGTCACTGCAGCAATCACCAGCAACATTTGGTCAGCTTATGAGAAAAATGGTAGAGCTGCATTTAATGAAGATAGTCTTCAGTTCATATTGGCTGAGTGTGAGGTAATCATTGCTAGCCTGGTTGATCACATACTTAAGTTGCAACTTCAAAATATTATAAGTGCCATGAACCTCCCCACCTTCTGTAAATTTTGATTTTGACCACATTTACAACTGGTCTCAAACTGCTCCTTAAGCCCTGTCTACATACTGTTGTTTTTATGAATGACTTCATGTATGACTTTTGAATCACTCTCCTATTAGGACTTTTATACAACATTTTGGCTCAGTGTAACTCATGTGGGAACTCCTGTTCAAAAACTCCAATTAATCATATAAGACAGTACATGTAGTTGTTAAAAGTCTCGAGTATGCAGACAAATTTTACTCAGGCTAGAAGGGATTCATGGGCTTTGGAAGAGCACTGTCGCATTTTCGCACTGCCACATTTTCGCACTGTAGCATTTTCGCACTGTCACATTTTCGCATTGTCACATTTTCGTACGGTCACATTTTCCTTTACCCAGAAGTCCAATTTTATTCTGAGTGATGAACAACTTCAGAAAAGCATGATGTAAGTGACAGAAGGCGGGCTCATAACAAAGGCCATAAACTTTTTATTTGTATTACCGGTATTTACGTTACTTTGTGACCTGTACAGATAAGGACATCTTGAAAAGTTGGATATTTGGGGTACGTCCAAATTTCTGTGTTAACCAGTCTAAGTCTTAAGTTGGTCTCCACTTTTTTAGAGCAGATTTATTTTCAAGAAAACAGTTGGACTGAACTACTGACTTATAATGGATGATTTTCCGGGCTGTATTGTCTATTGAAATTGCCGCACATTAAGGTCATTATTGAATGTTACTTTATCGAAGCATGTTAGGAAATTGGCATATTTTATTCACACTGATTGGTGTTTCAAACCTTTTTTGTCTCTTTTTATAGAAACAAACAAGATTAAAAAAATGACAATGTTTTATTAGTTTACCTGTTTCTGAGATTATTGTTGAAGTCTAAGGGCAAATTGTTATGTATCGAAGCTGGGACTGAAATGGGTGGGCGTCTCGGCCAATGAGCACCGGTATCAAAATCGAAAAAGAAAATACGGATTTATCGATTTCAGTTTCAAAAAATCATCCGAAAGGTTCAAAACCACTTTTGTTGCACATGCCAAATTGATTAACTTTCCCCTTTAAGATTATGTGCCTCAAATCTAACTATGACCCCGCATAGACAAATTAGCACTGTTCAGGTTAGGCACTGTTCTTTTCGAATGGTTCATTCTTTGTTGTTGTCTTTACAGGAAGGCAAAGTGGCAATTACCAGGGTGGCCAATTTATTATTATGTTTCTATGCAAAAGTTGATGTCAGTTTAGGAATGCTTAAAGCCAAGGTAAGAAGTTGACTAAGACAATATTAGGCGACTGTTATTTAAAGCGGTTGTAAACCCATGTTCTGCCTTAGAAGCAAATTTTTGCTGTAAACCACATACTACTATAAAATGGGTCTCAATGTGTTCCTTGTTTGGATGAAAAGTGACATTTTTGTTATTGGTCGAGATCTCTGTACATAAAATGACACACCATGACAAGCCATCTTGTAAAACCCGATCTTGTGTAATGACGAACTGTCTGTTCTTTCTTAGCTCTGAAATCACTTCTAATTTGACAAGGAGCAATTCGTGGTCAATTTCATAATTGCGAGTAGTCCAAATCAAAAGTTGTTTTTTGAGATGAAAGGCAGGCTTGCAGCCGCTTCACCTTTACACCAACTGTCAACAGCTCCTTATTGATAACATTCTCTAACGTTGTGCTTTCATATACAAATGATTTTGAATCCTTTAGTGTGATATACGTGTTCGAACAATAACACATGATCACCAGTTAGGTGCTAAGTATTGGTCAGAACCTGAAGATATGTGTGTACCAAAGAAAAAAGCCAGGGCTGTATTCTGTAGAGCACATTTCTAGGGAGAAAAGAGAAATCATTGAAAACCACAAATCATACTCGAGTGAAAAACGAGTTCCTCATGAGTAAGGTTGCGAGTTAACTCACGTTGACTAGGCAAAATTGTTACCACTAAAATGTTTGGTTGGTGAGACTTGAGCGTTGAGTTAAGGGAGTAATATGTCTTAAGTGAAATTGCTAGTTCCGTTCCGTAAGCAAGATTTCTTGCTGCATGTCTTGCATGTATGTTATGCCCCAGGTTATTCTCTGTGATGTTGCTTAACCGTTTCAGAATGTATGCACTAATTGCCTAGGCGCCAACGGCAATTTTACTGAACATATCCTTTCAAATGAGCTATGGAGATTGTATAGGCAAGACTGGACCAAGATTTTTGCACTTATTATTATAAATATTAAATTCATGTGCCCTAATGCAAGTTGATCTTATCTACTTTTCTAGTATGTATTGCGTATTAGCATTAATGGTAGCTGCACTTGTACCCGTGGCCTTGTTTTTTTTCCAAACTGAATGCATTACCATCATACAATAAACCTCTTTACATTTCTTTCAGGCACAAGCATTAACTGACTACCTTGAGGAACCATTAGCTCTAGTAGCAGCATCATGAGATTACTGTGCAGGGTTCTGCATAAAACCCATCTTGCTAGTTTCAAATCTATAGATAATGTTCACTTATATTACAATTCTTTATGTGAATAGTCTTATTTTTGTTTCAGTATTGTAGCGATTGTTGTAAATAAAATATTATACTTAGTCTTTCGTTATTTTAATATGAATAGCAGTATTTTGTGGTCCTTTCATAACAGTGTTTGTAAACTTGCTTCATTTGGAAATTTGTCAAAAATAGTCTAGTTGAAAGATTAATTTGCATAGGCTGAGTGGGTGATTTAGAGCTTCAATATCTTACAATTAACATTGTTTTACTTAACATGCAATAAAGACTAATATAGTTTGCTTTTTATTATAAACATGCAAAGTGAACACTTAAATACATCGAAACTAATAACAACTACCCCAGATTTTGACTTAAAAAGGAATGTCCTCTCAATACCCGTTTCATGTAAAATTGACACAAATGAATTACATATGACAAAATTTAGTTAGATGTCAAAAATATACAACCTGAGAATGAAATTAATTGAAACACAATCTCTTAAAACTTTTCTGCTGGTTGTATTGGTTGTGTAAAGAACAACAAACCTCTAGTTATTCCAATCATAAGCTAATTCACAATGTTGATATGTAGCTGCCTTAATTTCCTTATTGTTTATGTAGCCTCATAGTCACCGTCAACTCCTGACTTCCCACACATATCTCACCAAAAACTGTAGAAAGGCAGAAGAATATCCAGACAGTAATGTACTAAGTCCTATATAAGTCACTAGTTAACATAGGGTGTAAAGCAGCTCAATCTCGGCAGCGTCTTCAACGTTGAGTGGTGTTTCTAGGATCATTGGTATGTCATTGAATCGTGGGTCTTTCATTACTCGGCGAAATCCTTCTTTTCCAATATGTCCTTTACCAATGTTTTCGTGTCTGTCCAAGTGACATCCACATTTTCCTGAAATTAACAACTAAATGAATCACCCGAAGCAATCGGGAAAGTAAGCCCTAATTCTAAACTTGCACACAAATTTTACAACAGTACACACAGTTTCCAACATTTCGAAATGAAAAAGTGGTACAACTGGATCTAGGGTACAGAAAGGGGAAATGTCCACTGCAACACCCAGGAACATTCCTCAAACCACTTTGAGGTGGTGATGTGGTACCATCATTACTAAAATCTAATGGTCTATTTACACCAACCTCTAGCCTATTTACATTAGCATGATGTTTCAGTCGGTCATTTATCCGGCCAAAGTCAAACCAAAAACAGACACGGGGGAAAAAGAAGAACATCATCTGTCAAATCCCATGTAAAAGCAGCGAATCCTACATCGGTGGAACACTAATGCCGCTGGAAACCAGGACTTCAGAACACAAGAAATGCTGCAGAAAGGGCAATACCTCATCGGGAGCAGCAGAGCACATGTATACTAAACAACATAACATCCAGCAGAATAACATATGAATACTTGACAGTGAAACAGACAAGGCCAAAAGAAAGATCAAGGAAGCCATGCACACGAAGCTACATGACGTCTTCAATCAGCCCTACCAGTAGCCAAGTGACACCTGGCTACCACTCCCAAAGAAGATACAAAAATAACAAATTTCCCTTAGTGGTGTAGTGGTTAGACTACTGGACTGATAATCTAAAGTTTCCTCGGTCAAGCCCAGCTTCCACCAAGAAAAAAGAAAAAAGTGCTCCTCATTGATCACCAATAGTGTACCATATGCCTGTGATCGTACTTCTATGAACGCTGCAACTCCTTATAAGATGGCTGCAGAAATGGCTGAATGAAACTTCGTGACAATATACACAGGCTAGAGGTTGGTGTAAATGGACCAATAGAGTTTAGAAGTGATGTTACAGGGACAAAATATGTTGTGTTTCACTCATACATTTTAAAAATTGGCTCAGTTTTATTCATTGACAAGCGGTTATCAGGTGCATAGGTCTAAATACCATATAATACTTTTACATCAAGCCTTTCAGTATTAATAAAAAGACCACAATACAAATGTTGTGTTAATTTCCTTATCACTGATCCAACTGCTATGTATGACCCTGTCTAGAATCAAACCCTGCTTACCTTTAGAGTCATTCAGGTGCACACCTTTTAGATACTGAAGTCCTATTATTTTCTCAAAATCACTCATCATTTTTGTGAACCCAGATTCTTTGCTCAAATCGTATCCTATAAAATGCAGACGAGTAGAGAGGTGAAGTTAATTATACATTTATTTATTACTTGGAAATTAATTGACATCCAACATCTTCGAATTTCCGTATTTATTATTAAAAATTTTTAGTGTTCCACACACACACAGAACTTCATCACATATTTAGCACACAAAACAACTGGCAAATGAAATTTTAATCTATTATTAGCTTGGTTTGTACTATGCAAATGTCATAACATGTCACTTAGCAAAGTTTCCATAATTAGAAACCCTGGTATCGAGCTCTGAAAAATGACAATTCTGTCAGTTACTAATTGACATATTAGATAAACAACAACCTTTGGAATTACAAAATCCAACATTCAGATTTTTCTTAGAAGTGTTTTGACATCAAGGTAGCCTTTGACAGCAACTTAAAACAATGTGAACCCAAATATAGCGATGGCAAACGGACCAATAACATTCATGACGATGAGTGGATATATATCAAATAGATATGCTGTTTACCTGCTGCAAATGCATGGCATGTGTCTAGGCACACACCCACTCTGGATTTGTCCTCGACCAGGTCGATTATTTTCTTCAGTTCTTCAAATTTTCCTCCAACAGTGTTACCTTGACAACTCATATTTTCAATCACTAGAAGAAAAAAGTGCATTTTGGGCAATGCAATGTGGCCAACAGGTGGACATAATTTTAGGAATAAATGAAATTATCTGTTGCACTAACAAAATTTCATACGAGTGCTTTACAATATTTACGATAAACTTGCCAGAAAGCAAGAGTTGTTAAACAAATATATACATATTACAATTTGGGCATAAACTATCATGAAATGACACTGCTATTTGTTGAAATACAAAGGTTTATGTGACCAATTGATTAAAATTTGAAAGAGGTGTTTGCCACAAGTGTTGATCTCAACAAGAGTATGATATTGAAAAAGAATAGCCTAAAAAAATTTTCAATATTTAATAAATAAAAATTCCTAAATACCACAAATAGAATGAAATAGAAAAAACAAACAAACAAGATCAAGTCTTTCATTGGAATTTGTACATTTATCAATTTTTATTGCAATCATTTTTGTGATTCATGCACAATTACAAAAAAATTATCCATCATAACAGTTTTACGACAAATAAAAAGACGAAGTCCCATGTAGTTTCTACCTGTTATGACAGACTTGGTTTGTTTATGGGCATAGTTGATGGAGTCTGCCACAGTCTGAAGACATTCTTCTGTTGAGATCAGCCCACAAGATGACCCTGTAAACAACACACAATGAAGGACATTACTTATTAATAACTGGAAATGGAAAATTACACCTGCTTTAGGAGCCATGACAGACTCTGACGTCACTGTGACAACAGGAGTTAGCAGTAGCAAATAAGTTGTGAGCTTGTTTACAGTTAATAAAATGTTGGCCAAACACTTAAGAATAAAATACATATGCATCGAGCTATGTATTCAATTGTATACAGGAGGATCCCTTCTTGATCAGCACCATCCAGGTAGTGGTGGGTTTGAGGGGAGGGAGGGGGGCAGGGGCCCGGCCCCTCTTGGTCACCGACAAAAAACTAAATAGTCAAAATGACACAGAAATAAATTTTGGGAAATTGTACACTTTTATGTGTGTGCATGTGTTGAGAGGTGGGATATCACAAAATTAAAAATATTGGGCCCTGTCATGAAATCCATGATCTGCCACAGGGAATATCAAGTATCTCCAAAAAAAGTATGTCACATTATGATAGAATACAGCCTTAATTACAACCCTTCCCACACCAACGTTCATAACTGCAGGACAAAAAAAAACAGTGATACTTTTCACTTATAAAGGAACACGAAAGCAAACCTGGATGAAAGTTGTACAGTGTTAGTCCCAGTTTCTCACACCGTTTCATTTCATCCACCAGTGCATCACGGCTTTTGGCTAAAGTTTCAGGATTAGGTGCTCCAGCGTTAATCAGATAAGAACCATGTGGAAGAATTAGACTGGTTGGGTAATTATTATCCTGGAATATATGGGAACATAATTATGGAAACGTCATAATATACACTGCGACAAAATGACACGTGTAGGTGATTCCCCATCAGTTCTCTAAACAAACGTTGTATCGGCAAAACAGCATGACTATTCATAAATTACACATACCCACAATACTTTAAGTCATGAAAAAATAACCAAGTATTCTCATGTCCATAGGAACAGTGAACTTGTGTTCTCTTGAAAACCGATGCGTAACATCTACAGAAACCCTACCTAAACCTCTGTGCTAAAAGTTAAAATTGGGTCACAATTTATGAATAAAGGTTTAGCCCCTTAACGATGAGTGCATCACAATCTAGAAATAGTATATAGACAGTATTTCAGAAACTCTCAGTTATGCGTATATTCCAAGAGACTTCGCACTTTTGCTCAAGTTAGATTTGATTATTTTTCAGAAACAGTTATGTTGAGCGAAAGACCAAGGCTCTGTCTAGAGTCACTTTTCATACAACAAACCCCAGGAACTGAAATTCTATGTACTGATCACTCTCAGGAAATACCACTCATTGCAAACTTACCTGACAAGCCTGCTTGAATTTGGCCACCGTTTCATCAAGCAGTGGTTTACAAACCCACTGACGTTGGGAGCGCAGAAACAATCCAAATGCTTTGGCACCAATTGCTGCAGCATCAAACACAGCATTCTGGAGGCCACCTGAAAAAAATAAAATAAAATCTGTTCAGGTGACCTCACCAAAGTACAAATTTCTGAAATAACGATTTAACTATTAATAATACACCCATAAAACTACATACTTAAAATGCTTGATGATCACAAAATCTAAGTATAAGTGCATGAATGCAAGTCAATGAATAAACATGATTGCAAATTTTTTCTCAAAAATATTGATTTTTCACTGAGGTTTCCATATTTTCTACAATGATATTTTTTGCATGCAACTTACAAATATGATTTCATTATTCTAGTTGCTACATTCCCTGTGATATTCTTTCAAGGTCTTTTAGTCTTAAACCTTGAATGTCAAAAATCAAGCCTCCCATTTTTTCAAGGAATGGAAGTTGATTTCTTTATTTTTGGCAACAGAAATCTTGGGCCAAAATGCCTTAAAAAATCCAGCTCACACATAAAAAGATTCTATTTCCAAGGATTTTGAAAATACATAGTTTTACAGGTGTACAATTAATACAAAATTTGTTTAAGAAATTTGACCTTGGTAATGAAGGTAAACTAACTCTTTTTAATAACACTATTTTCCATCGAGTGTTTAAGCACAAAAATAGTATAATTTCCTGTTCAGCAAATAGCCATATTGCTTTTGTCATAAAAAAGAGGAAGCAGCAAATTACAGTTCAAACTCTACAGTTTGGGACCGTGACAATTCAATTATTCTGCTCAAGATTGGAGCTTGTACAAACTTTTAGACATAGACAATACAGTCCATCTCAAATTCAAGAATTACTATAAACAATGACTGATCATTCACCTCTATATTACACACTAAGAATGCAGCAAAATGTTGCATTGGCGGCCATTTTTAATGATTTTATGAACTGCCAACTGAAGTCTTTTTCAGACTTTCTTGATACTTATTATTATTATTATTATTTATTATTAATGTAATATTTACAATGAGGGTAGCCCTATCAGTTCACACTGCTTTCCATGGGGGCCCTCAGTAAAAAACAAACAGATAGTAAGACAATAACAGAATTACAAAATGAAAGACAAATTTAAGTAATAAGTAAAGAATAAGAAATTAACATGGAAAGACTGATGAAGCAAATTAAAAAATAAAATATGATAAATAAAAGATAAAAAATTAAGACAAGATAACTAAAAAACAAAAAATATGTAAATATAAATAATTAAAACAAACAATAAATAATTAATAAAAGTAAGACATTATATAAATAACAAATGAATAAACATGCAATTCTTAGACAGTACATGGAGTTAAATCTATTTCTTATAATTCTTTTAAAGGTTAGAAAGGATGATGTAGATTTGGCATCTGCAGGGAGAGAGTTCCATAAAAAGGGCCTGCTGTAGGAAAATGATTTTTTCCCAGTCTCGCTTCTGCGTTTAGGAAGATTGAAATCAGATGATGATGAGGACCTAGTATTGCACAAAATACAGAATCCGATCTTTTGAGAAATACGGTGAATACCTAAACCGTCTATGTTTCAATCTTCACAAGCAAGAAAATTCAATTTCGGACTGTATTTCAGAGTCCCAAACTCGAGAATGTCCAGTCAACTTTGTCATCAACCAAATTTTGTTCTTCCCAAGTTCAGATCACAGAAAGTGGTCAAATTCAAGTTATGGTAACAGTCACTTAGAGGGGTCCTACATTTTGGGAACCAGTTTTCTCCATTGAATAACATGGATCAAACAGGTTTTCAAAATCCGGTAGCCCGTTCCAAGAAATTGACATAAGTTCATTTTTGACTTAAATCTAAGATTTGCCACAAATTCCAAACTTTGAAACTTCCACATCTGGTAAGATAGTCAAAATTAAGACAAAACTTAAGAAAAAAATTAATTCAAACTTAAGATCTCTTTTTTGAAATGGTCTTGATAGAAATGGAAGTTTTATCTTAAATTTTAACGAAAGTTAAGAACTGTCTTAACTAAGTCAGTTGTCTTGGAACGGGCCCCAGGACTCTGTGACTATTACCGAAGTGTTGAACTGTGTGCTCCTTGAGCCACGATGATTGACGAGAGATCTTGATTAATATAGATTTGATATAAGGCTGAGTAAACATGACTTTCCTACTGTAACATTACAATGAATATACAGAAGAGACTACGCATGTGTAAGCAGTGCCGGATGTAACTAATTAAATAACAGTCCACATTCTGACACTAATGTGTCTGCAATGTCCCTGATTCCCTCAACACGAAGTTAGCGTTCTGAAACCAATAATTACTGAAGGCTGGTGTTTGGGGGCTTTAACACTCATCAATAAGTTGCAACAAACAAGCCTTCCTGCTAAGACACACCTTGGATTTAGGCCACTGAACATTGCAAATTGTTCCACACTCAGATTAAAAGTGATTTCTAGGCATAGGAAGAATTCACAATTTTATTACTCAGGATCATATTCCTGCATCAAACGATACACTGTGTAAAGTCAATTTATTGAGCCTGGTCTTATAGCATACCAAACTTTCAGTACTTGAGTAAAAAAACAATTCTCAGCCATGTAAGAATACAAGCTTTATATTATGGCAAATTGTATAAATCACAAGTTAGTTTTAAGAAAGAGAGTAGTTCCATAGAAGCTTTTCATTAATACAGTCCTGTTTCTATAACATTATTAGTCAGGCAAATAATTTGACATCTTTATACAGAGAAATTGCTTAATCATCATTACCGTCCATATATCGGCAGCAGCACAGAATGTAACACTTTAAAATTTAATTGTTTGCTCAGTCATAACACACGCACCAAGATGGTACAGGGCGATCTATTAAGTACCTTGTGTTGAGGTGTGAGCACCAACAAACTTGTTCATAGAGCATTTCTGAAGGTTACCAGGACTTTCTGCACACACGTTGTCCGATGTGAGTGGTGACTGCGCCCTTCTCCTTTTCTGGCGCGTACTTCTTTGAGAAGTGTCAGATTTCACAGTATCAGGCTCAGGATTTGTCAACCTTGGTTTCTTTGTACTACAAGGGACATCCGACTGTTTCTGCTTTGACCTTTTTGTGCTTTTACCAACCATTTGAAAGTCTATAACAAAGGGTAGATACATTTTACAGATAAGTCTTCATAACAGCTCCAATGGTTATCATTGATAATGACAGTAACTACGTGACTTAAAAGTAAAACAATTACTGATAAAAGAAAGGTGTCTAATGAAATTTTGAGTAAAAGTACCCAAAAAAGGAAAGGTCTCTTGCATTTAACAAGATGCATTCTGTGAAAGTTAATTTGTTCCTTACTCAGGGATTCTGGCCTGGGCTTGAGAAAAAAAACTAACAATTCCTTAATGGTTCAAGATGATATTCAGGTCTTAAAATGACCAGACAGCAATCAAAGGATAGAACAACAATTTTGGATGTCATGTTAGGTACACACCTTATATTTTCTTGGAGACATTTTCATCGTTAATTACAGCTACCCTGATGTGTATAATCATGGAACTATACGCGAGTGGTGATTGACCAAGCAATAAGGTTAAATCTTGATCCTGCATTCACCAAACAAATAAAATGTTTTATTGGCTATTGAACACAATCTGCCAGTCATTGTCAGCCGGGCCCTTTTCAACAGAAATACAATTGGCCTACATCAGTCACAGCCCTTTTATGATCCTTTGAGCAGTTTGACCAACACATACAGTTGCCAAAAATAGAAATGGAGATAACAAAGGCACACTTCACCATAATCCGTTTGAAATTAGGAATGTGCTATTGTCATCTCAGTAGAAACATATCTATAGAATTTTGTAAAAATCCATCAAGGAACTGCAGCTCAAACATAAAAAAACTAAAACTGCAACTAGGGGCGCACCAAAATTGCCAACATCTTTTGTCAGCTTCTTAGGAACACACCAACATGAAGATACCACAAGCAATAATGCAGTAGCAGATGCCAGCTGCCACATTGAAGCGATGGCAATATGCATTACATTATAGCTATGTGTGTATATCATCAGAGTGAAGATGTACCATCCTTGTAAGACTCCTAGAATCCTAACTCAAACCCAGAGTCAAACCTGTAGTAAGGTAGGGCAAGGACATAATCAAATTCCCTCACCCCGTTGGCCACAAGGAGCCCTCCCTATAACTTCCCTCCCTCCCGTTCCGAACAGTTGTCACAAAATTTTCAAATCAGCCTCTCTGGTCACTATAGTCATCACCATCAATCATATATTCTTACAATATGTTTTCCATTTATTTGCCCAAGACACTAGTCGTCATGCAACTGCCTTCTCTAGTCTTGGTGTGGCTGGCAGATGGGTGACCTCCCCATAACCCTTTGTAAATTTCCTTGCGCACACTGATGAAAATTTCATTGATGGAATAAAGAACTACATGTATTGGGGAAAAAGTGGAGGGCTAGAGTAGCTCCATAGGCTAGAAAGTTAGTACTTTAAATTGGGAGGCAAATGTCCATCCAAAACTAAAAGTAACATGTTGGAGGTTTATTTGTGGTGGTGCACTCCCCAGGCCGATCATTCATCAAGCAGTAGCAGGAAATACTACAACAAGAACTCAATGCACCTTTCATAACTGCGCAGAAAACAAGATCTTAATGAGAGGCCACATTAAACAGAGGCGAACGTGTCGTTTGAATTGCTCTATCACACTATCACAGCACTATGTCTATAGCTAGTGATATAGTAAACTGTAGTGTAGTAGTGTACGGTATCAGTGAGTGTCTGGGCAGTGAGTACCGCGTGACTCACACAACCTGAAACTCGACACCGCACCTGTTGAGAACACTGTGAAATCCCTAGATTCGCGCCAATGACAACACCCCTTTCCTTAAATATTATTTCCCAGACGAAATGATGGTGAAGCTATAACAGACATGAAAACATAAACAAAAAGCACACTCCATTCACGTTTTGCTGAAGAGCACTTGAACTTTAACGAGTTTAACCCGATCCCGGGTCAGAGGCCTTGACCTTTTTGAAAACCAATGGTCCGTCAAATCGTTCAATGTTTTTCAAATATTTGCCTTTTAATTAAACTATGCAAATCAATTCTATCCTAGAATTTTCTAAACATCGTCATTTAGTATATATGGTATCATAATGTCTTGATTCAACCTATTAGGCGCAAGGTTTTCCTTCTGCCTTTTTAATCAGTCTGGCATTTAAAAATTACTGCGCCGTTTGTGGCCACCCTACGTCATGAACGAATACAGTTAATGCTCAAACTATGGCAAGTGAAAATAGAGGACGGAATGGAGTAATGAAAATCCGCCTTACAGGTAATTTGGCATGAAATCTACATTTGGTCGACGTTACATAAATAAACCATCCATCATGGTAACGAAGCAGTTACTTCTAAGTTCAACTTTGGTTCAGGACAAAATGATAAAACCAAGATGGCGGACTTGTCAACTTTCAGAAGTCGAGGCGATCAAACGGCCCAGCGGTTAATTAGTCAACCGTACCGTTGTTTTCATGTATTAATTGTCCACAGTGTTGTTTTTGATTTAAGTTAGTGATTCCAAAGAAATAATGAGCAAATCACAATTTTAAATGGTTGCGTTTTTGCTTTTGTAATAAAAGATGTACTTTTAAATTGCAAATGACTGAATGAGTGATGCTCATCGATGATTCACAGATTTGGAGATTGCTTGGATATAGTGGAACCTGATTTGGAGAACGATTTTCATTAATAATTGGATAGACGGGTATGTGATTTGAGAACCAATTTTTTCCACTAAATAACACCTGTTATTCTGTGGTGGTGACTGGTTCTCAAATAAATTTTTAATAAGTTGAGGTCCTGTCTATCCGACTATTACCCAAGTTTCATACAAAGATCAATGGGCACGTTACTCTCTTAATCAGAGTCCACAATATCCAGCCAGTACTCAGAGTCTTCAAGTAGATCGAAATATTAAACATAATGGTTACAGGTCAGATTGTACCCGAGTCAACTCCTAATCTTGACTTTGTACCCATAGGCGTCCTCAACTTCAGACCGTTTCCAACACACTATATACAATACTACAAGGTATGACACTTCGGACTAGAAATTCCACGGGTGCTTCACTTCAGCCGTCCATAGCAAACACAACACTATAAATTTACACAAAACGGGTTCAACAAACCACGAGGAATTGTTCTTTCTGCCAATGCCATTTACACCAAGTTCGCAACAAATTCACAGTCAAAGCACAAAAATCTTCTCAAAAAGTCGCTGCGTATTAGCGCTATGCTTCACGCAGTCAAGGTCAAGTAAGGTACGGAATAATCCGATGAGTTACGAATCGACGGCAATTGCTGGTTCATCACGGAAGATTACAAAATGTCTGGCTAAGTGTAGAGTTATTGATGTCGTAACCTTCTGTGACAAACTGGCAATTTCTGTGTAGCATATTGCTGGTGCGCAGCAACTTTTGGGAAGATTTTTGTGCTTTGACCGCGAATTTGTTGTGAACTCTGTGAAGCTGGACACTGTAAATGGTATTGGGAGAAAGAACAATTCCTCATGGTTTGTTGAACCTCTTTTTTGAAAATTGATTGAGTTTTGTGTTTGCTATAGACGGCTGAAGTGAGGCACCTGTGGAATTTCTAGTCCGGAGTGTCATACCTTGTAGTATATATATATATAGTGTATTGGGGACGATCAGAAGCTGAGGACGCCTGTTTGTACCTAGGGCTGATTCATCCACGATCATTCAGTACAATAATCAGCATTATCTGTATGATGTTATAATGTATATATAAGAAGAGCTTGAGAAATGTTTTTGCTATCAAATTGGACTTTCTCTCTTTTGTAACGCAGTTTAAAAGAACTCGGCTGTTTTTCAATAGCCTAAAACCATACATGTGTATGCATTGAAGATTAAATTTCTGTCCTGCTCTGTGACCACTACTAACTTCACTGCTCGCCGCAGTCAAATGGTCAATCATCGAATTTTGAAATTTGTTAGACACACTAAAACTCCTTCACATTTTTAATAGTTTGAAGGAAACTCATGTGCAGCCAACACACTTTTTGATTAATCGCATCATTCTTATCTTGAAAGTCAGAACGATTGAACAATTTCATGGCATCCTGCTTTCTCTACACTTAAAACTCAGAATGAAGTTTGTCCTAGTCGACAAAGCGAAATGCTGCTCGTTATTATCAAACGCGTGCGCTCTGAAACTATTGTGATGTGAAAGCTCTGTTTATTGTAAGTATAGATCATTTACTGTCTTATTACATAGAGAACTAGTTTTTAGTTTAAAGTCTGCAAACTCAGTGATTTAAGACGTATTTTGAATACAGTGAACAAGAGATGTGATGAAGACGATTGCCAAGACATCAGTGCTTATCGAAATAACCTCAGAGTTTGACGGGATAGCCTAAATATTTCAATTTATTCCAAAATTAGTTAACCCGCCAAATGCATTGTAAAAGCTAATATTACTACATGCAGCACTCTATGCTTAGATTAACGTTAAGTTGCATTTGGCGTCCTGGCAAAAATCTAAGGCTGTCAAACGAAATCTGAGGTCACCAAAACTGAAAATTCCAGGTCGCCAAATGAAGCCTGAGTTTACCACTTCCACCGAAAATGTTGTTGGCCAAAAAAAGGTCGTGTTTGGTTTTCAGAATCTTAACGTACCTCTTCAGTTTCATTGAATGCACATGCGCTGCTGGTTGCGTGTGGTTCACCGATCTTGTCCGGTTTTTGCCAAACAATTGAACAGTTCCGACGTCCATCTGTTAATTTCCTGTTGTAATTTGACCGTGTGTTTCATGTGTGCTGACTGCACTGATTTCAGGAGATGACACAATCTTTGAAACAAATTTAGGGATATTGTTATCTGACTTTTGATACTTGAAAGTGTCGACTTGAAATTTTCCCAGGCCGCCAAACAATCTGAGCACTGACATGGTAACGTCTCACGGAAATAAATGAACTTCATCATGTTGAATGAGCATGGAGTCATCAGCCTAGCTTTGCCATTCTAGGCTGATGGCCCTCAGGTATATTTTACTACACTGAACCTACATTTAGCTGTAGGACTTGGAGATTATTTTTGAATGAAAATATATTAAGTTCAGACTTACCTGTCAATAAACATTGACCATTTTAGATGTTCTAAGATCATTTACACTTGTAATTAAGTTTCAAGATTCAGTCCTGTTACCAGTGCAATTTAGTTGGCCAGTTCTCTGTTACCAGTTACAGTTTCTTAAGACCAAAGTTACTACTTTTTAGTGACGTGACCCTTTGTTTTATCAATCAAAAGGTAAATTGGTCGAGCATTCTCATTACAGGGCCTGTACGCCTTCGGCGTCCACAGGCGATGTACTGCCTACTTTGTACCATGACTTTTGTCTCGTAAGTGCAGTCCAATGATCTACAGTTTGTGTAACATCAACTCGGCAAATGGGACCTGGGAAATGAACTCACTAGAACAAGTAAACTTTATATGCAAAGCTGCTAAAGTACCAGCCCCTACAAACGATGCTTAGTCGGCAATATTTCGAAATGAAAAAAAGCAAGATATCTAAATTCAAGAACTGGAAGCAGATTTCTGCCAGAACACCTGAGATTGTGTAGGTGGCCACATCCTACCTAAGGGACACGTCTGTGCATGAGTCATGAACAACCAATTCTGGTTTTTGCCAAACAGTTCTGACTTCCTTCTGTTTACTTCATGTAGCATTTTAAGTGTGTGCTGTGATGTGTGCAGACGACATGTGATATTTAGGTCGCCAAAGAAAATTTGAAGTCGCATTTGCGAATCCTGTAGTCACAGAACTAATCGTGTGGTAATGTCCGTAAATCAGTAAGTGCTTGAACATTTACTATAAACTTTGACCGATCTAATTAGTAAGAGTTGGCTAGAAATTAGGCAAAGCAATTGCCCCGGTCAGTGCGTGAAGCAATCTGTGTCCTTTGGAAATTATCGACTGTTTCACGTTAGGGTTCAGAAAATAATAACATGAACAAAATGTCAAAAAGTAATAATCTGATTTGCTAGATTAATTACAAATACTAGTACTCAGATGAAACTACAACTTCTTGACTTTCTGTGTTTTGTCATAAAGGTCCAAATGATGTAGGTCAACTGTCAGTCCTCGCATTGTCGTAGGCAAACGTAGCTGGCAGCAGATGTTTTTTAGGATGTGGCCAAGTAAATTTTCTGGTTATTAGATTGGATTTAAGATAAAGCAGGGCTCAAATTGATAAGAAGAAAAAACAAAAAAATGCCAACTGGGTGATCTTTAGTGCGCTGGTGGACATGTTTGCCAAGTTCGCCGGATTTCCACTTCAGCTGTCTCAGTTCTTTACTATTATTCGACTCTTGCCAACTGGGTTTGGCGACCTCATTTCCTGTTTTGGTGGTCGTATTTAATGAGCTGACTTTATGCCAAGTGTTGAGGCCTGTAAAGGATCACGAGACATCAAAAATGGACTTTATACTCACTCCGGTAAATTTGATTTTGCTGGATTTCATGATTTTCTGTATATTTTTGCTCAATAGTTGGTTCTGTCTACCTAAGTTTCCCATGAGGATTACCAACCTTTCCCAATAAATCAGCGTGAAAATCCAATGTAATCTGGTAATGGTCCTAGATTCCGAAAACAAGTGAAGTCCACCATTATTCTGTGATTCCCTGTTTTAATAATTGATGCGTGCGTTGTTATATACGCCTGTTAGACCTTTTAGTACTGAAAAATGTTATGATGTTTGTGAATATTGTGAGAATCAGTCAACCACTTATGAACAAGTACCTTTTGTCCACTAAAAAGGAGTATCCATTGCTATTCATCCCAGCATCACATACAGCCATAGACGGTGGTAGGGCAATGAATTTCTCATAGGCAATAGTCACTTTTAATGATCTCTTGATTTTGAGTACCAGTCAATCGGCGGGTATCATCTGTCAAATCTGCCAACTGTTTCGGATTTACCCATATTTTATGTACACAGATTTTAAAATCTTGTGAGCATTTATTTCTCATTAAAAATCAGGTGGAAGTAAAATATAACTCAAAAGTTACCAGCATTTTTTTGCAGCACGTTCTGTCAAGTTAGGAGCAGAAAATCCAGTAAATGATGAAAATAGTTGAGTCCACATGGTCCGACCTGTAAGATGTATCATAAGTTCCAGTGAATAATTTAATTTGCATATCGGGCTTCCGCTTTCGTGATTGGTCAAGTAAGTAGTAAGTTAGCCTGTGAATGACTGACCAATGAAAAAGTGCTTTATGGGTGGCTTAGCATTGTTTTGTGCAAGGATGTGGAGCTTTGAATTGAGATCATTAAGAATTTTTAGCACGAATGTCATATTTTTTCCAAATGAGTTGGGAACCTAGGCCTGTGAATGAAAGTGATTTTCAAAATCAGAGCCACCTAAATATGAAATGTATTTGAAAAAAGCAAATGTGTGGCTTCGTCATTGGGAAAACTTGAAAAACAAAAACCTCTATTGTAACTACTTGTTCTTTTGATTTTCCCTTGTCATGTCATTGTGTGTATAAGTAGAATCACCATTGGCATGAACACAAAGCCACACTGAGATTCACCATCAAAGTATAGAAACGAAGCAAAGGCATACAGCATTATGTTAACAAAATTGACTGTATATTTGACAGAACAACAACATTATTTAATTATAGTGTCAAAATAAGTAAAGCTGTATTTAAATCTCACGAAAAGACGACTCACTGTTAAGTCATTCTTTAAAAATTATTAAAAATTACTTGCCTCAGATCATTTTGTAAATCCGCTTATTACTATACAATTTGTTGGGGCATGGAGAATTTACTCTATAGCACTATCATGTCTATGAATGAGTTACTTTATCTCATTTTGTTGCGAATATATTTGAGCTTGGACTTTGTAATTCTCGTTGTCCTTGAATCTTATAACATGTACTCCATTTAATGAAGATGAATGTTAAGCTTTTTCTGAGGGCAATTTAGACTTTTGCCTTTTCTGAGAGCAATTTAAGCTTTTGGTTTTATGCATTTCTTGTTGATGTTTTTCAGTTTTATGTGCCAAGAACATAGTGAAGAAAGACTTTTTCCGTAAGTATGGTTCAGTGTAATTTTGTTGGTTGAATGTGCATTATAATGGTTCACTTGTCTTTTATGTGTTTGGTGTTTGAAGTGACATGGAAGTCATTCTTAGAAGTCAGTGAAAAACTTATGTTTACTGAATCCTTCTCAATCTCCAATTTTTATTTTTGTTGAGGTAAATGTTAACTTTTTGTGGAAAATTCTGCTTGAAATTTGCATCTTGAAGACCTAGATGTTTGTGATTTCAACAGTTATTAGGGTGTTTCATCATGTATAAAGAAGCCATCTGTACCTATGGGGTCATCTTCACAGTATCTGTAGACAAAAGGTCCATAAAAATCTGCACTTGAAGTGTTATGTATACACCAGTTCATCTTATGATTGTCTTAAATATGTCTAAGCTTCATAAGTAAACAAATGGCTAAACATCTGGACAATATTCAACCAGATTTGTTTAACAAGAACCAAAATTTGAATTAAAATCAGCCAAACAAAATGATAACAGTTTTAGGCTCGGGTGGTATCAGTATGTTTCAAGGACAACGTGGCCGTCATTCAAGAATAGTTCCTGAACTGATGTAAAGGGAACTCAGTTTACAGTGTGGCCTAGTAGGATAAGTGTCGGCTTCCTTTACTCAAGGTTGTGGGTTCAAGTCCCACAGGGGCACATTGCGTGACCCTTAAGTCAGGTCTTTAGCTCCTCAGCTCGGTTATATCTTTGATAAAACAGAAATAGTTCCAGGTGGTCCGTACAACTAGCCCACCTGAGTGGTCTATGCATGTCTATTATAACGTGTACCAGGCTGCCTGCAGTTTTTCATTAACTCGGCTCCCTATCATGGACGAGAATAGACGATGATTTTCTGATTTCAGCCGAGGTACCAAATTGTGTACAAAAGGACTTGTGATTTGATAACGAACGTTACAACATGTTACATATTAGTTAATGTGGTATATACTTTCAAGTGTTTGAACTAGAATAACCACTTGAGATAAGGCCTTTAGCTATTTTTGATTTCCATTTAGGTCTGCCAGATGTCTTCGCTAAGATCAGTGTGGATGGGTCTGGGCAGTGTCACTCTACAGACACCTGCAAAGGCACATTAGACCCAAAGTGGAACACATATTATGATCTGTAAGTAGCTGTTTATTGTAATATGTTGTTTAGGATGTTGCACCAGACATTGCTTTTCAGAATGATGCTTAAATAAGAATCTGTTGAGAATCTGTTGGGCTGTGTTGACAGTAAATTCTCCAATGTTGATGATAAATGAGAATATACCATGAATTTGAGCGTTATGAATTGCCAAGGCATTACTATAGCTGGTGAGTAGCTGAAACTTACTCACAATTTAATGTTAAAAAATGGAATATGTTATAGAGAGCTCTTATTTATTCTTTGATGTCTTGAGAAGAGTTAATACTATTCGTTATGAACAGTCTCACTGCCACAGTATGAAAACCAGTTTTCTGCGCTGAATACGGGCATCAAATTGGTTCTCAAAATCTGTGACCCATGTAAGTGTCTATTGCTCTTGTTCTTTTATTTTCACCAGTTTAGAATACAGAAATGGTTCCAGCAATTTATAAAGATCACTAAAATAGAAACATTTCATAAGTTCCAGTCCTACCTCATATATTTGTGTTTTCTGGCAGTTCAGAAGTTAAATGCTCTTCAACTCTGGCTACCATCTTGTTGGTGTGTTGAAATAGTTTCATATGGGAATGCAGGAATTTTGTCACTGAAAAGAAGCAAAGAGTGTTTTGTTGTGTGCTATAAAGCTGTGCAATATCGTTCCAGGTACGTTGGTCAAAATGACTCCATTACAATCAGTATATGGAATCACAAGAAAATACACAAGAAAAATGGTGCTGGATTTCTGGGTTGTGTGAGAATCATGTCCAATGCCATTCAGCGGCTCAAGGACACTGGATGTGAGTTAGCATTTAACCATGGCTGTAATAATACTCTGTGCTCATGATTGAGTGGGTTTCATTACCGTGTTTGCAACGGGGATGAAATCTTGTTGATGTCAAAGAGATTCACAAATCAAGCTCATAAACAATGTCACTTTATGTTGACTGTAGATATTGCATGAGTAACAACTTAATTCAAGTTGCCGTACGTCTTTTCTGTGTCTTGGTCAACACAACATTACTGAAAACTTTTACCTGATGTATTCAGTTAATATAACATTGGTAACCAGGATTGAATGAGCTTTGGAATGTGTTTCAACTGTATCACAGATTAGTTGTTTTCAAATGAATTTCAGTGTTCTGTAACCAGGAATCTGATGCCAACGAAGAGGATTTTTCTGTTGTTAAGATTTGAGTTAGTCTCCTGGAATTTCCAGCAGAAAAACCCCTGTTGTCACATCTCGGAGTAAGATTTGGGCAGTTAGAATTGGTGACAATGTGTGGGAGAGATAGAGACCCTGGTTTTCTTTGGCAACAGAAAACAGGCAGAATTCACCGAACCAGACTTCTTTCTACGCAGTCAAAGGTTGCTAATTCAGTAGTAGATACTTTAATTCTGATGTTTTTGGTTTTTAATTACCTAAAAATCAACAATGCAATTCATTAAATTTTGTTATTATGGCTACAAATTGATTGAGGATTGTTTTGCAACAGACATATTTAAGTAGTCGTTCATTCTGCAAGGCTTGGAATTTTCTGCAGAAACGCGGATTTCCGCTTTTTTCAAATGTTCTGTCCGCGTATTTTATTTTATTTTCGCTTAAAAAAAATCTGATTTGATATGAAATTTCCGCAGAAAATTTCTTTCTTACCGCGTCGTTGCCGACGACTTTCACCTCGAAAAACGGAAGTTGCTCTTTATGTTTCGGAGGAACGTAAATTGTCATCATTTTGCCAGGGCACCTGGGATAGCGTTGTTTTCTTCAGTGGCGTCTCGTGAGATTGTAAATCGCGGTGACAAATACTACGACTCTGCAGTCAAAATTTGTGGAGGTGGGAGTGGACAGACGAGCTAAAAAGACGCAGACGCACGCTTCTGGAGGTGGTGCCTTTGTTTAGTCCTCCCAATGTTTTGTCAGCAAAAGGTCCACATCGGGGAAATTCGAGCCTCCATTTTCAAGGCTGGGTGCGCACATGTTTGGGGCCGTAAAAATTTCCGCTTTTTGTCATGGGTCATTCCAAGCCCTGATTCTTTCTGAAGATGGCGCTCTTCTTTTTCTGGTTTTGAGACGCAAAAACATCGTGTGCAGCAAGTTATCAGTAAGATGTAGCTGTGGCATCTGGTTTTCATGTTTGCTAAAACAAATTTAGAATTTCCGTGTTTTTAAAAATGGTAAACCATGGCGAAAGAGTGTGTACAGCCAGTGTCCCGGACCATCGATTATTGGAAGAACTGCGTGTACCTGGCACTGTTGTCCTTGTTGTGTGGTGATCGGATAACATAAGTGTTACACTTTATTTCAGTTCAACGCCTAGATCTCCAAAAAAATAATGCAAGTGACAATGACAATGTGAAAGGGCAACTTGTGATTAGCCTTATATCCAGAGATCGCGACAGGACTGGCTCTGGTCCGCTTGTGGAAAACGCCTCTGGAATTCCCAATGCAATATCTTCTTCCATACCAAATGATCCAAATGAGCTGCCAGATGGGTAGGTGGCGTCTGAAGACTAGATTTTTTATTGGTAGATGTACACTGTGGTCGTCTTAAAATCTTTGTACAGTTAAAGTGTATTGAATGTCAAGTGTAAGCTTTTGATATGCAGAACTTTCAGATGTAATTGTACTATGGATGGAGAATGTATTGGTTGAGGTATGTAGTGTGGGAGTGCTGGTTTGTTGGTTATAGTTTCTTCATTGTTTATTGGCAGGTGGGAGGAGCGTAGGAACGCCAATGGTCGTGTGTACTACGTAAACCACATTACTCGAACCACCCAGTGGGAGAGGCCTACCAGGTAGGTGTCTAGTGCAACCTTGCCATGTTAGGAAGTTAACCTGTCACAAGTTAATTTAGGATTTGTACAGATAGTCAGTAGTATCTAGAAGTGTCAATTTGTCTGTACAAATTCTTGTATATACCATGTCTTTTGGTTTAAAATTGAGACAGAGGTTATTGTATCTATGGTGAACAAAGTATGAAGCCCGTCAACAGCCTGCAATGCCAGTAGGAAGTGCTTTAATGGAGACGGTTTCTAGGAGATCACAGCTTGAACTGGTACTTGATTACCCTTTTGATTTGTATTTCACTACATTTAGGCCTGCCACTGATGTACGTCCTACCATTGCACGTCCTCAGAGTATGATCGAGTCATCGAGCAGCAGTAATAGTCTGCGTGACCGTGATCCGGAGCTGACTCGCCAGAGCTCCAGTCAGTCGTTCAATGTCACGTCCAACAACACTAGCCAGCAGTCCTCCACAGGTTTTAGTCGACGGAGGTCAACCAGGCACAGGAACTTCATCAATAGGTCACAGCTTCACCAGGCCGCCGTAGACTTGCCTGATGGTTACGGTGAGTGCGCATTGATGGTTTATGGTTCCAAGCTAGAAATGTTCACTCGTTGTAATTTGGACAGCATAGAACTGAGATGTCAAATGTTGGGACAACAGGAAAGGCTTTGTCTTATAAACCATGTTGTTGGTGGTGAACTGTGCTTTCAGGTCTATGTTCTAACTTATCCTGTTTGATACAACTGAGTTGCAGTGAACAAGGCTGACATGACTGATCATAGTTTGGTGGTCTGAATTTTCATCACGTACATTATAGCCTGTCTCTTATTCTGTTTTTCTGATGATAACAGTAATTGCGACTTTGTTTGAGTTACATGATGTACATTTACATGTTGCAGAACAACGAACAACACAGCAAGGTCAAGTATATTTTCTCCACAAAGCAACTGGAATCAGCACGTGGCATGATCCCAGGGTTCCCAGGTAAGCCACTGTGGCTATGATAAACGTTTGGAGGTGTGAACAGCTGTCACTGTTTGTTGTTGATGGCGTTTAGTAGAGACAAGAATTTGGATATGATGTGTTAAATGTGCTTGATATGTTATTTATGACTACAAGCCTCCTGTCCATATGTAATCTTGTGGACCGGTATCCAAATTTTGTTTTGAAGTTTGGCCCATAGGCTTGCTTTATTTTCAAATGTGTATGGACTGTTATGAGCAGAAGAGCACTGCTAAAAGTGTAATCATATTGTTTCTGTTTATAAGACCCTTTTATCAGAAAGTATGCTCTAACATATTATTGTACATTGCAATGAATAAGAAGAATTAGTTTAGTTCAAGGATGCCATTGGGTTTACCATCTGCAGTTTGTGAAAGAATCAAATAGCTTGTGATACATTCCTTAGCAACAATGTGGACTGTTTGTCTTCAGAGATGACGCCAGTGGGTTGACTGAGGAAGAACTAGGTGCCTTACCACCCGGCTGGGAGACCAGACACACGGCTAATGGTCGGGTGTACTTTGTGGACCATAACAATAGGACCACACAGTTCACTGACCCTAGGTTGTCCCAGAACTTGGATCAAGTTCGGCACAGATTGTAAGTAACTGGCAATTGCTGAGGAATTTGAGTGACTAGTGCCCTGTGTTCTTACATGTTCGGATAACTTTTAAGCTCATATGGAAATCCAATTTATTCTAAAACATGCTTTGTAATACTAGGCTGCTGTGGACTTATGTGTGTTAAGTGGTTATTTAAAGAGTTTCTTATGATGATGGTGACTGCAGAGAAAGGACACTATGGCCTTGCCCAAGGCAAACCACTTTTATCGACCTCAATATATGTCCTTCTGACTCCTATTTTAATTGGAGACCAGTTTCACTTTTGTATTGCATGATTACGTTTCTGTAATTTCTTTTAGAAAAACGAGAAAAGATGATAAAGATAATTCCCCATTGCCCAAGTACAAGAGGGATTTGGTACAAAAACTAAAAATACTGCGCAGTGAGTTGCAGGCATCCCAACCTCAGACGGGTCACTGCCGAGTGGAAGTATCGAGGGAGGAAGTGTTTGAGGTAAGCTTCATAAGGTATACCTATTCTGTGCGAATGATTTTTCTTTTCCTGTTGGCGTTCTAAAGTTGCAATGGGTCAGTTGTTGTCAACCATATTTTCTTAAACGTTTCACAAAGTTCTTTTCTGGATCTTCCTCTGTGATCTCTATATGAAAAATGTTTGTCGTTCCTAGCAAATTGAAAAATGAGATGGCATATGTGCCTGCACATTAAAATTTTTTTAACATATAGTAAAATAAAACAAGTTTGAGATGGTTTAACCTGTCAAAATCCTGCCTGTGAGGACCACCCTGAACATAGTGTTAACTTGTCTTCCTTATTTGAGAACTTGTGTTATTTCATATAACAACCAAAATCAAAACAAGTCTCGACATTGATATACATTCGTCTTCAACTTGATAGGTGTACTAGCTGTGAGTGCGAGGTGTTCGTGCACGAACTGACATGAACATTGAACAAATAACTGGAATTTTTGAGTGAATGTATTTGTAGCATTGATCAAAAGGTCCGATAATTGCAAAAACTGCTGACTGACTGATTGTAAAATGCATTTTCTTGGTTAAAGAAATAAGCCACTTCTCTCGCTGCACAGGAATCTTACCGACAAATAATGAAGTTGCGACAAAAAGACTTGCGTAAGAGGCTGATGGTGAAATTCCGCGGAGAGGAAGGATTGGACTACGGGGGAGTAGCCCGCGAGTGGCTCTACCTGCTGTCTCATGAAATGCTCAATCCTTACTACGGCCTGTTCCAATACTCAAGGGACGATCTGTACACGCTACAGATAAACCCTGACTCGGGTGTTAATCCCGTGAGTACAGCACATCAGTTGTCTGACTGTAGTATTTACTTAGCGCTTTTACTTTTTCGTTGCCAATGAATACTGAATTTCCACAACTAAGTTAAGAAGTGAACATTATGCGTATCATTTTACTGGGATAGCTCTTCCTAGATGGCATCGTGGTGATTGGCAATCAAATTTCTCTGTGTCTAGCTGTTGACCTTCAGACGAGCTGGTTTGAATGTCGTCTGCATTGAAGTCGCAAGGGTCTCCAGTCATGGATATTTTCACTTAGATCTCTATGCATTATAGCTAGTTGTATATAATTATGCTTCTCTATAGCCACACGTCAGATGCTGTTGTTGCAGGAGCACCTGTCCTACTTCCACTTTGTTGGTCGTATCCTGGGCCTGGCTATCTACCACGGTCATTACCTGGATGGTGGCTTCACCATGCCCTTCTACAAACAGCTGCTAGGCAAGTCCATCTCACTGGATGACATGGAGCTGGTTGACTCGGAGCTCTACAACAGTCTTATCTGGATGCTGTATGTGTTTATGTGGTGGTTACTTTTATTGTGTTTGTTGTGTAAACTGCTGCTGCTGCTGCTGCTGCTGCTGCTGCTGCTGCGTCTTTTCATAAGTTGGGTAGGTCTTGCGTTAGGCTTAACGCCCTAGAAACTTACCCCTCTGAAGTGATTGGCTTGTTCAACAATTTTGGAAAATTTGGTTTCAAATCCGAGGTTTTTAAGGTATTGTACTAACCAAAAGTATTGGACAAAATGACCTGGAGTTCCCCGTTAGGATGGCTTGAAGCTGGATTCATCGTCAAGTTAGTCTTCACCTTGAGTGAAAGGACATTAACAGGAAAATTAGTGAAATGTCTAAGCCATTCTGTTATTAGAATTTTGCAGCCCTCATAGTTATTAAAACTAATTTTTGTTGTTAACAGAATTGCCGTCACGACAGGAAAACAACAATTTGTTGTGATTACCTTTGTATTCTGCTGTATCTGCTAGTGCAATATGTCTAGGTGTACTGCGACATTTATGGTTGAATGTTTCTGTAGTTTATTGTGTGATTTTGTCCAGAATTTCTCAATCAGTGTTTGAAACAGTGAGCACCCCTTTTAACTTTTCATTTTGCACTACACCAAATGGGTGCATATTAATACTTTGCTTTGCTTACTTTTGTACACATCCATATTGTTTGGGCCTGAAGTGAAGGAAATAATATCTGTGCCTAGAGTACACTCGTTGCAGCACTTTGATATGTTTATTACATTGTGCAGGGAGAATGACATCACCGATGTTATACATAACACTTTTGCTGTTGATCACGAAGCCTACGGCGAGATGCTGTTACATGAACTCAAGCCAGGTGGCAGTGAAATCGAGGTGTCTGAGGAGAATAAAAAGGAATATGTCAAGTGAGTGGCTCTGGTGTTCTTACTTGACGTGATGTACTGATATGTTAAAAATCATGTATGGAATTGCAAGCATTGAATGGGATGGATGGGAACTTTTATTAATTGAGTCAAAATTGATCTTTTACAAGAAGTGAAAGTGTTCAGTAGACTCACAGAAAGGAAATGTTGAGCTTGACATCATTTTCAAAATGCTTACTGTCCAGTACCGACTGCAACTCTGATGATGTCACTGGATAATGGATTATTGATGTTTTCCATTTTGGTGACTTTCATTTCCCACAAGGTAGAAGTTACAAGGAAACTTGTCATTGACTTCAATAGCTCACTTTTAGAATTTTAACCCATGACTGCATTCTGGTCTGCATAACTTATACGTTCAATTAGGAGAGTTTAATGAAAATTGAAAACATTATGCTAAGTGGTGTTTCAGTTATAGAGTTTGCATTTTTTATTTTATGACATGTTTTTACTGACCATAGGTTATATGTGAATTGGCGTTTCATGCGAGGCATAGAAGCCCAGTTCCTGGCCCTGCAAAAAGGCTTCAATGAGCTTGTTCCCCAGCATTTACTGAAACCCTTCGATGAACGAGAGCTGGAGGTGAGTGTCAGTGTAGTGTACACATTTGGAAAAACTTTTCATCTTCTCGTGTTCAGTCTGTTATAAGGTCTTTATTGCAAATTTTCAATTTGTAGTTTTTCAAAATGTTTAGCACGTTGTCATTTTCTGATGCCGCAGAAGATTCTGTAATAGCACCCTGCGAGTTACAATGTACACCATAAACTGGTTATTTTAGTGAAGGTGTAGATTTATTTTGGTACTGAGCTGTAGTTCATAAAAAACTGAAAAGTAACTGTTGGTGTCTCTTCATGCCAGCTTGTTGATCACTTGTATTACATGGTTGAGGCATTAATCTTGAGTCATGTTTCTTTTGGAAACTCACTGTAATAGAGGACATTACATTGAGTACTTCAGGTATTTGAATATCCTTTACATCCAATGGTGTTTTGTAGTTGATCATCGGTGGATTAGGCAAAATTGACGTGGAAGACTGGAAGATGAACACAAGGTTAAAACACTGTACACCTGACAGTAATATTGTCATGTGGTTCTGGCGTGCTGTAGACTCCTTCGACGAGGAGAGGCGTGCACGACTGCTACAGTTTGTGACTGGGAGTTCAAGAGTCCCGTTACAGGGCTTCAAGGCCTTACAAGGTAGATAAAGAATTCTGTGGTGTGTTGAGTGTTATGATACTTTTTCTGACGTACTACCGTGATTGTGAAATGTATATTTGTTGTAATTGTGTTATTGAGGTAAACTTGCGGGGTGAGAAAAGTTTCTCTACATTCTGAATGCTTCTTGTCGTTGCTAGAGGTTGTACTGTCAGTATTGTTCTGACCTTACACTTGATGGGATACTGTCCAGTTAACTAGTCTCAGATAGGTGCAGACAGTCCTTGCATATTATGAACTATTTTCATGTTTCAGGGCTTCATGTCTTCTACTGATGTGTTAATACTCATCCTTTTATATATTGTTGACGGCTTTCTTGTGGAAACAAGAGTCTGTGTACTTCAATAAAATTCTAAGTTTTGGCTGTAATGGTTATTGTGTGCTCACTCAAAGCTTGCTGTCTTAAGATATTTAGTTTTTGTCAGCACTACATTGAAAGTGTTATACTTGCAACACACAGTACTGACACTGTAATGTGTTGTACTTACACTGACATTGCACTTTATCTACGACCAGCTATCATGACCACTAGTCCAACATTGTCTTTCCTGTCTGTTGTGCAGGTTCCACTGGTGCTGCTGGTCCTCGTCTCTTCACTATCCACCTGATTGATGCCAGTACAGACAACTTACCTAAAGCCCACACTTGGTGAGTCCAGCTGCGTGCACTCTTTTCTGGTTTGAGACATACAGTCACATGACATGATCAGTGGCAGCCATTTCTTTCATTTACTGACCTGTATGGTATATGGAGATGAAAAACAATTCATTGTCTGTCTGTGTTGATCATCAAGAGTCACACTTTTGTATGGGATTTTATGTCTGTGGTGTTGGCTATTATTTTTTGTGTACTATAATTGGAGGAAGAAGGAGTGAAGGGAGAAGGTCATGGAAGTTTATGGAAAAATCATAATTCACCCAAACAACAGGTGCCAAGAGAATGTTAAAATCGGGTTATAGATACCTGGGAAAGATGAATTTGCTTTTAGTGCAACAAAAACAAAAAATATGTTGAAAGTGGAGGTCCACAATAAAAAATGACATGTTGAAAGTGGAGGTCCACAATAAAAAATAACATGTTGAAAGTGGAGGTCCACAACAAAAAATGACATGTTGAAAGTGGAGGTCCACAATTTTTTTCAATAGGGATAGAGAAATAAATGGTCTTCTCTTTAAGGGGAATGTTAGTTTTTTGGGGGGATTTTTTTTGTCAATTGGACATTTTACTTGTCCTTAAAAGGGTTTCAACCTTTTTAGTAGATTTCTATAAAAAAGGAAATAATCAAAATAGTCTTTTCTCAAAAATGAAATTTATGAAAATAGTAGTTCCTCAAATTCTGGTATGGAGAATTGTTAACATTGGTTTTATAAAATTCAATTAAAATGATTCAAAATATCACAAGTTCATGGGCGGGATGCCCACTGCTAAGTCTGATTGGATTTCTGTGTTCGACTGGTGGTTCTGATGACTCAGTGGCTATAGTGTCTGCACGGTTAGCAGAAGGTGCCATGTTCGAGTCTGGGTTGGGCAGAAATCTTTTCAGACTTGCATTCATTAGGTCACGTGATGTGAGCAACAGGTGATTGTACACCAGACTTAAAAATGGTTGTGATTTATATTTCCACACTGGTTCAAGATTTACGTATTCATATCCTTTAGAGAAAGTAAAAATCCCTAAAAGGTAAACATTCCCCTTCAACTTCAAACTTTTTTACAACAACAGGTATATGTTTGCCAGGTTTTATGTACAGTGTGGTAGTGCCCATTTGGTTTTTAGTTATTGAAAACTGATTATCAAAGAATCTCTGATGTGCTGGGTCTCAAGCTTGGGCTTTTGGACAGCATTGTGATCACTTGAACTAATAGATCAACATCTGAATTGTGTTTCTGCTAGTTTACCAAGTTGTGTCACCTGAAAGCATTCAATTATCGGTAATTATGTTCATTCCTTTCAGCTTTAACCGGATTGATATACCACCGTACGAATCATACGAGAAGCTATTAGAGAAGTTAACACAAGCTGTTGAAGAGACTTGTGGCTTTGCTGTAGAATGAAGGGCTTAGAGCTGCCTTGTATTTTGTACTGACAGAATGTCACATATTTTTGTAAGAAACATAAGCCAGTATCTTTCACTGTCCTCATGCCAACGTGTCTTTGGACTTTCTATGCCGTAGTCTTGCACTCGAGTCTCCAATGATCTACCTCATCCTCTCACTGGATGCACTCAGTTGACTTGTTTCAAATCAGCAGCTGTTGTCTTGTCTATGTCCAGCGATTGCATAATTCATCTTTGTAATTAATCATTTCCGAATCATTAGGGATCGTTCCTTATGTTCAATTGTTATCGTTAGTGCCACTTCCATTACGTTTAGAACCAGCATTGGTGACAGTATTGTGACTGCACTCATGAGGTCTTACCGAAGAAAATTTCTAAGCACTTATCATTAAGTAAACATTATTTTTTAGTTTAAGAAACTTGTTTGTGCAATGAATTGCCCACTCATTCGTGGCTTTAATAGCTAGTGTAGTATTCAGTTATTATTGTTTGTATGGGGTCAAGGGAAATGTTTTCAAAATTGTCTTGAAGGGAGAGTCACTCAGTAGCTGGTTGGTGTGCGATTGTGTTGATGAAGGCTCATAATAGGGTCTTGGGGTATTTACCATTTACTTGAATTTTCCGTATCAAGCGAATGACCAAAGGGACGTGGCCTTCTCTGGATCTGCACTTGAGTTAGCAGTGGCTGCAGTATTGGTAGAAGTGTTGGGTGTATGGGTGTGTTCACCTGGGGGATGTAACTGAGGGTGGGTGTTGGGGGAGATGTCATGGTGACCGTGCAGTGTGTGTCAAATGTGAAAGTTGTTTATTTATTGTGCAGGTTGTGTAAATACTGTAGCTGTTGCGCCTAGATTGTAGATCATGTGATATTCTTAAGTGATGACCATGTATGGATTTCAACATGAATTGTAATATTTTATAATTTTAGCATTTGCATTTGGTCGTATTATATATTTTGTAGTTAGTGCAACACAGCGTTCTGCGATACATTCATTTATAAATACAAAATTTTAACTACCGAGCAATTGTGTACCTTTATTGGTTCGTACGTTTGACAAAGAAAAGCTTATAAATATAAAATACCAAAACACATGCAAAACAACAGCATTCAAGTAACCCAAAAATAGGGCCATCCCAGATTACCCAGCGATAGAGCCCCCCTTTGTCCTAGAGATGAGAAAGGGCATGCCTCGTTTTTATCAGGTCCATGGTGTAAACTGTTACGGTGTGTGGCCATGGAAATATTCCCGATTGCAAAACGTACCAAAATTGAAAGGGTATCTTCAAGAATGACTATTCTCAACATCATGCATTCACGGATGTTTGTGAAGTTTATCCACGCAATGCCGGAGTTGCAGCCCAAACCACAGCTGTAATACTTCATTGGCATTGAAAAGACGAAATGCAGCCGGGAAGGGCAATAGTCTGATATAACATGCCTGCATTTTGAGAACCAGTTTGATGCCCGTTATTTAGTGGGGAAAACTGGTTTTCAAAATTCGGGCACGTTATATCAGACCATTACTGCCGGGAAGAACTTTAAAAGAATATGGCAACAAAGAACCTGTGGAACCCAGATGGCATAAAAACCATAAGGCTACGGCATTGTGGGTAAAAACAGCATGTCGTGTAATCTAAGACAGCCCTATTAATGGTTCATGATAACAATACTGTTTATGGTGATGTTCTCGCAAAAACATACCGCCATAAACAGTCACACTGCACGAACGAAAATGGAAGAATTATGGTCAAAGGTATAACAACTTACATGTCAATAGCAAAACTACACGTCCATAGCAAAATTCAATAAACATGACTATCCCTTCATGCAAATATTTTTAAACTGCACTTCTACCTTGGTAACAATTGGCACTGCATTATTTACAGACTGAGTTGACTTAGAAAGGGTAAGCAAGATTTAATACTTCTTATCTTGAATTACCAGACTTTTTGATATAATGACAAAAGTTTTAAGGTCTTCAATCAGCTCACTTAATCAACACTGGACACTTATTCTGAAGCTGCTAGATGGTTTTAGAAGTAGCACCTGCATATTAGTTAAAATAGAACTGCTCAACTGGATTGCATGCACGCAGTAACTCGCAGCTTTGTTGGGTTCAGGGCTTGGAATGACCAATGACAAACAAGAGAAAAATTTTACAGATGATGTATTGTTCCACAAATAAATAGGCTTGTGTCATAGAAATATTTTTTTTGTGTTGTAAAATTTAACCTAAATAAACATTTTTGCATGAATACAGTCGAAATAATGATAAAAAAGAGACGAAAAAGAGGAAACTGGAAATCAAAGAGGAAATGGAAACTAAAAGAGGAAATCCTCTTGAAAGAGGAAAATTCCAAGCCCTGTGAAATATAAGCAACATAGTGAACACATTTGTTTGCCATTAATAATAAATAATAAGGACATATCTGTCATCAAAGTGTCACAACTAGATCTCCATGACATGACCTGCGATAGGTTGTCCAAAAACAATTTCCACATAATTGTGACCTGAAAACGCATGTGTGCTACTTACAGGTTCAAAGTAAAGAGATTACTATATTATTCTGAATACTTTAGTTTTCACTTACTAAATAAACAGTCAATATAAATTATTTAAAACATATGCAACAAAACAATATTACAGTCAACAAAATCCTGTTCTTACTGATGCGACCTTCAAGTTCACCACTTCAATTGACTTAAAAAGTGTCGGACAATGGCTTCAGTTGGAAATAAAGAAGCTCAATGAATTTCTAACATTACAAGTTGAAGTTGCAAATTTCAAATAGGTATAAATCAAGACAGTGAGGAAGATCTTCCCATTGAAACAAGTGATGAATTCCACTCAATCCATGGTCTTATCATGACTGAGTAACTATGAACGCTTAACGGCTGTATTAAAACAGGTTCCGCCTTAAAAAATGAGCCAAAACAATCATTTTCAAAGATGGCACTGCATGGGGCTTTAATGTAACAAAAATACTGCACACAAGCTCAACCTGGAGACAACATTGTCTCTATCTCAGAGCTTATTTCTTCTGACAAACCCAAAATCCAACTAAAACAATATTCTTCACTGAAATACACACATATCCGAACACGATAGTCACATCAGTTTTGAACCCAGGTTGCGCTCACACAATCACACAATGCTCTTAATACTGGATATCAAATCACACAGTGAAACCCCAATGCACCAACATTAAAGCCTTCCTGGAGCAGATTTGGTTATTTCGGATGTATTGAACCACCCAGATAATTCCAGCAATGTTTAAGCAACACACAAAAGCATGATTTAAGCACTAAAATGTGGGTACGTTTAATGATAAATGAAGTAGCCTTTGTTTGCCCTATTGCATCATAGCGAAGAAACAGCTAACAAATGTGGGCAGTATGCACCAGTTTTGAAGATTAGCCCTTTACCTTCAGTAGAAGTATGTGTCTGCCATTGGTACTGGAATATATTGAATAGAACTTCAATTTGCGTGGTATTGATTATAACCAGGAAGAGATAACCAAAGTGGTGTCATTTTATAGCTAAAGAGTTAATCTTTCAAACATAATGCTTGGATTCCAGATAACTTGAACATTTACTTTTGAAATCCTGTTTGAAATCACGTTAAAATGCACTAAAACAGTTGTCCCTTCCTGGTTATCTCTTCCTGTTATAACTGATGACTCTCACAGTGACATAGACTAAGTCAGGTAATAAACCGAACTTTACTGTGCATTACATTTTTTACTTCAGTGTGTTCAGAGGGATGCTTTAACACAATGCTGTCAGACCACCATCGGTATTTGGGGAGTTGGGTGGTGCTGGTCGAACAACAAGGTGTGTCGGAGACAGGCTGTGTGTATCGAGTTGATTCAGAGCCTCCAGTACATTGTCTGGCATATGATCGGTGATCATGCTGGGACTGACAAGAATCTCATTGAAGATCTCCGGTTTACTCCATTGCACGGTATAACTCGGGGTACCACCACAAGAACTGAAATGATAAAGCAAGAGTTCAAGCACGAACGATGAAGTACACACAACAGAAAATGACTACATATTAATTGAAGCAATACAAAAAAGACGAAGTTTTTAATAACAAATTTAAATGTGCAATGATTTTCCTAAAGTTGTTTCTGTCAGTCCAATGTCGTAATTAACAAAATATAGTAAAAATTACACTATGCTTTCATTATGTTGTTTTCAGTTATAATCAATTTTTTATTTAAATGGTAAAATTTCACCAGTTTAGGATAAAATATACTGGACAAGTGAAATTGTATTTTCCTATTTTCTCATAAAAGTTATACAGCACCAGATCTACACGTTTGCATGCTCAAGTTCTGTATCATAAAAATTGCGAGCATGAATTCACAACAATGTTTATGTTAAAAGACCTTGAAACACAAAAAAGGCAATTTGGGAATTATTTTGGTTGGAAATTGAAGAGATTTTACCATATCAAGGCCAATAGTTAGCATTGAAAATTTGACATATGAACATGAGAAAACCCTTGTCTGCTTGTAGAGGTTGAGGAAGCACGACATCATAGATTCACTAATAGCAAACAATAGGATGGTGGAGAAACAATAAGTGGATGCACTCATATACCAAATAACATGACTCAGAAACACAGTGGTTGGTAAGCAGACCCAGTAAACTTACTTAAAAATAGTAGGATGTATCTCAAAAATAAACCATGCGCAAAGCCTCAACAACTATTTGATAGCACGACATAAATATCGTGAAAACTATAATTACTGTGTAATTGCTACCAGACACCACACCCACACCTGCTGTAACTGACATCTATTGGTCCAAGCGTGCATTACTGTATTTCCTTAACTGTTTCTCCACCCTGAAATGGCCAGTCTTCTGCCAATCAATGGAACCCAAACTTACCTGGCAGGAGTCTCCTCAGTGATATACAAGATCTCACCAGGTGGATACAGAGGGTAGTGTGTGATCTGAGAACGACTGCTTGACATTATGGCATTCTGCAGAGCTTCCTAACAAACCAATAAATAGCAGAGCTCAGCAAACTTGCACGATTATCATACTTTTAACTGCTACAGACTTGCAGCAAAATAGTTCACAAACACTTTTTGGTTAACAACAGGTGGATTCCTTTACAGTTTCATCTTCATAACATTTAGAATAGGACCAAAATTACAGTTTGACCACTCATTCACAATATTGTAACATAAAGGAATAAGCTGCGGACATATCTCTCAGACAAAGAATTCAGTAAATCAGAAAATTCACAATGAAAGACAAATATGATGGAAAAGCACACATTTGATTGATGTATTGACCACCATTGAATGGTCAATTACAGAGACCACTGGACCACTACCCACATGTGCAGTTTGCAACATCTGCCTGTGAGTCGATTATCTGATATTGATATCACAGAATGAATTTATAGTGTTAGTGTCTAACAACAAAACCTGTTGCAGGGCAGCTGCTGCATTAGCCTCAAAAGGTCTTCGTTTCAGGAAACAAATTTCCAAACATACAATTTTTGAATTTTCTTAATAAACTTACCATTAGATAGTTAAATGAAGAATTTAGAAAATGTACAAATGCATCAAACAAGTTGTCCTATTTTACAGTAGATATGCAAAGTGTTTGATGCTATTTGAGATTAAACTGTGCTATTTGCAATTATAACCATTAAGAGACCCATGCAGCGCCACTGATGTCAAGTTAAAATCACAGATGCAAATGGGAATAAATCAAGCTAGTGGTGGTAAATATTCCACTTGAAGCAATCAATGAACAGAATTCTGTTAACCGTTTTAACATGGCAGTGTAATTAAGAATGCCAACTTGCTTAATACTTAAAAAACCAAAACAAAGTGTAATCACAACAATGGTACTGCATGGGGCTATAAAGGCACCTGCCTTCTGTCAATAAACATACTTATGCTTTAGGTCACTAAAATCATTATTATAATCATAACATTTAGACAGAACTCATCTTGTTCCTCAGTTAGATTAGGAGTGTTTTCTTGACTTAAGAGGGACACTTGATTATTATTTGAGACTATGCTCAGCGCACAAAATGACCTGCAGGGTGAAGTCAACATGGCAGCCCCCAACCATAAAGAGCCTGTTCCTATACTCCAAGGAAGCTCAAACAAAACATATCCTATAGTTACGTAGATTTTAATTTACTCTCAAAATTAATCACTCTGCCAAGTTTGTTCTTCGCAATTTTTAAAACAACCGATTCAAAATATATAACATTAATTGTTCTCATCATAATTTTGCTTTCTTAAGTCAGTTTCATGGCAAGCGAGCTTATTAAGGTAATGCATGATGAGTTTTTAGCATCTGGTGATGAAATCTGCCACTGAAAATATAAGCATGTTTTATCAATGACTCTGCCAAGTCATGGATATCCTATTTAAGTGATGGGTACAGATTCATGCATGAATTTCAGTCTCAACAAGTGAAATGAACAAATCCAGGGCATGCAAAAATTAATCTTACAAAACTCAGTATACCCACCACGATGTGTAGTATCTTGACACGACACTTTACACCAGCTACTCTGATGGTGAATTCAGTTTGCACTCAGCTGTCTTGTAGAGCTGAGTTACTGAGAATTCTTGGTTATTTTTGAAAATTATTTTTTGCATGTGCTGTACTCAATAGAACAAGCTGGCATACCATATATGTGCCCCGTATAACTACACAACAGCAAAGTAGCAAGATTTAACAAAATAAAATAACAAGAGCAACACAGAGCACTGATATGTGCACACTGTGTGCAATGCAAATGGTAATGAAATAAGGGTTTTTACTTTTTCAAATATTTCCACTGTTGTTGGATTGATCTGAAAACCTTCACCAGAGGTGCTTTCCTATAAGAACACATAGTTTACACAAATTTCATAACAAGTTATAAGTTCCTTAAAAGAACTTGGTAAACAATGAGGCAGACCTAAAGACAACCCAAATTTTCACAACAAAGCACCAGAGAAGTTAGATCTGTCTAAAACTAAACGCCAAATGCCAAACAACAAGAACATTCATAGATTGTAGATATTGAGGCAGGTACAAAAAATAGCCACTGCGGGGAGCCATAGAAGCTGGAACTTCTCTGAAAATCTATGCAATTGTGCTCTCTTCAATGAGACCACATGTGGTAAACTTCGCAAACTTCCAAAAAGAACTTGGTAGAGGCAAACAACAAAATTGCCACTAAGAGGTACCACAGTAGTTGGATCCATTTAAAAATAATAGTTAGCCCTGTTCTCCTCAATAAAAGCATGTTTGCAAAATTTCATAATGATACTTAAAGCCAAAATGATTAAAATGGCCACTAGGGGGTGCAGAATACACCAAATACATTTATAAAGTGAGAAGGTGTTGTCATCTCGACAGAAACCTATTTACCAAGATTTCATAAAAATCTGTGAAGGAAATTGATGGGTACAGAGGCAAACATAAAAAATTTCTATAGTTTGATCAGTCTTAAACTAGTCAGCAACTGACAACAGTTCCAAAGAAAAATATATGTCTAATTTCATAAAGAGCCTACAAGGTGTTTAAAAGACACAGCAGAGAATGCCGGACAATGCATGGTAAGACGATGGTTATGTGCACACACACATTTATATGTGGATGCATAAAAAGCATTTGAAAGAAAGGCACCACATGAAATGTTGCACTAATCCCCAGGAACATTCACTGTGAACAGGGTGGCTGTGCAAAACCCATTGAAATAAAGAGAGGAACCCTTAACAAAACCACACAGACCACGTGACAATACTCACCACAATAGTAGCTGGATACTATAATGAAAATACAGGGGTCAACACAGAAACCAAGAGGAAAGTTCCGAGATTTCTTAACGTTTGGGTAAATAAAATTGAACGAAAATGATTTTTTAGATTAACTGGATACCATTTTTGTCATCCAAGCTTTCCTGAAACCATAAATCGATGTTACATGTGAATTCAATGACATTTTATCCTGTGAATGCAAAATCACTGCATTCTTCGCCAATTCCTCAAATCATTCATCAGCTCTTATATTTCAAATTACGGTGAATAATTTGTGGGAGTTCTTCAAATTATGAATTGTTTTTAAATTTGTAATAGGACTACAGATCGAGTCCATTTGCGTGCCGAAGTCAGACTCAAGAAATGCTAGAGAATGGGACTGAGATGTGACAGAACAAAGTGAGACCGACACATAGGACCTCTCTCTTGGTCAGCTTGAATAGAGCTATACTGGCCCTCGGTACAATTCCTTTTGAACTGATAGCCTCTACCGCATTTCAGGACTAAAAGCACTTGTCGTCACTTAGGACTATATCATCGAAAGACTGAGGCTTCCTCACTTCAACTTACAAGTCAGAAATTTTGTGAATTCTTGCGACATCGACTACCACTTTTGAGAGACCTTTGATTTCAACAAACTAATTTTTTACATAAATGGTATCCAGTTATCTAAAAGTTAGTATTATTAAGTGAACTTTTCCTTTAACATTTTTTTTCCTCTTCAAAAATTGGTGTTAAATTTACCACAAGTCAAAATACATCTGACAATTATTTGTCATCCGAAAACCCGCAAGCATCAAAATATACCGAGTACCTTGTCTTATATTTCAACATGAGCCAAGCGAGAAGTGCTTGACTGCGTCCTTGTTGTGCAATATACTCCAACTTCCAGCTCACAGAAACACAACCTAATGCTAAACTAAATAGATGAAAGAGATTTTTAACTCAGTTTTGACTCACAATCTACGGTTTTGAGTCACAAGGTACTCTCAGAACATATCCAAATTTAAGTCATGTAGTCCAAATGAAAATAGATAATACATGCATATGGGTATTCAACCCATGTTTCAAACTTCAACAATACCTGCAGGTTGACTTGTGACGCCGAGTAGTTAACAGTATTGTTTCCATTGTTCAAAAGGTAGCGCTGAGAACAATGCTCATGTCCTGTAGTGTTTTTCTTGCAGATAGCCTTGAGACACCCAGTAGCCAGAATCTCAAACTAAAAATAATTATAATGAACACCAGTCCTAGGTAATAGTCAGATGTAACATGTCCACATTTTGAAAACCATTTTTTAAACTGAATAACAGGTACCAAACTGGTTGTCAAAATGCGAGCAGTTATTTTAATTTTGACTATTGCCCAAGTCCTATAATTATGTAACTGAGTTACCAGGCTGTGTATCCGTATGTTGCTTTTTCTGCCCTCAGTTTTGGAAAATACTACACACAGAATGCTTGTATTAACAAATGTGAATTTTTTTGTCAAGGAGTGCAGACGTTATTTGGGCAAAATGCACAAAGTAGTGAATTTCAAATGGCTGTGACTATCACTGCGTGCGCACACATTTAAATTAGCTGCATGTGTTTCACATGGTCACAATGGCTTGAAATCTATTTGTGGCAATGTGTGCTGTGGATAGGCCTAACTTAGTTATATTTGGGACTTGTAACAAATGAGTAGCATTTCTATGATTTCCATTGCTATTATTTCATAATGATAAGATGAATATTAATATTAGTAGTTGTACTTGTATTTATTAAGTACTACATAATATGTGTTATAAATAATTAATGTATACCTTGCACTTGTCACAATCCTTGAGAGTCTGCAGTAGCTTCATCTTCAGGTCTTCCATTGTGATGATGCCCAGTCGAGGGATAACATCCCTACCCAACACCACCGACATGATGAAGGAAGAACAGTATTCGGACACGTTCTCACTACATGGAACACAAAAACTTCAATCAAATCATATAGTTACTCAGTGTCAATTAACAGAACTAATCAGAATTTCACTAGCAAATAACAAAACAGAAGCATAGTGTTACAGTATTGAAATTTCCCATAAGCAAACTGAAGCCCTGCAATTTACTCATATTCCCCATCATGTCTTCATTCACATAGTCTCAAACACAGTAAGTTATGTACAAAATCAAGCATGGTAGTTAAATGCAAAATAAATGCAATTTTCATCTGAAAATCGACTAAGTTGTGATTAACAAAACCGTATTGCTGACAAACACACTGTACTAACTGACCTATACTTCAGAGAACTCATGGAAAGTTGGTTTACCTGACCAATCCACCTGGTGGTGAGAATGCAAAACATATCAGATCAGGGTAATCGGGTTTCATAAGTATAGCCAGTAATGCAGCTGTTCCTGCTCCTAGACTGTGTCCTGTGATGACTAGCTTGTAGTTCTGATGGGAACAAATACAGTGTAATAATTGAATACCATCTAATAGGCACTTGGAAAAACAATCAGTAGAACACCATCGATAACTTACAGTTAAAACAACCATTGCACAAACATGACATGACATAACACATTACCATAAAACTATTGTGTGCATTAAGCTCAATATGTGATGATGCAAACAAAATTATATAATTATAGTTTGTTTAGTTTGGGATAACACTGAAACTTAATGATGACTTAACACATTAAGTGCTAAAACTTAAATAAATATCCTGTGCACCACACAATCCGGTTGACAACAAAGAGAATTACTAGTTTTCTACTTTTGATCAGAAACTAAGTTAACTAGAAGGAAAATACTGTAGAAAACACGTTTGCAAGGTTTGAAAAAATTGTACTTTTACAACTCACAGCAACGCGTGAAAAGGCCGCTGGAAGAACGTTGTTGTTTTCTAATGTTTCCTTCACAAACTTGGCTGCTTGCAGTATACCACGGTGACACAGACAATCTCCTGTGATGGCAGGGATATCCAAGCAATCACAGTCAGCAGTCAGGTCAGTCAGTGCATCCTGAAACACAAGGTCATTCAGTACAATTTCAACTGATGGAAAACAACTCGCAGTCCGCTTTACCACATGCTATGTGCCAAGTAGTAAGTTCAGCTGCCATATCTCAAATTTTTCCTAGCACAGATTTGATTACAGAGGCTTATGAAGAAGACTTTTAAAGGGGCATTTCCTCTTTTCTCACATCATAAAACACAAAAATACAAACAAGGTTAATCAAGCACACAAATTATTATAAAATATCTCCATAACATGAGTGAAAATGAGTTTCCTAGCTACCAAATGGGCTCTTTTGGCTATTGGTAAGAAATATTTGTCAAAATGCCATTTGGGTAGGTCAGCCCTTCCCAAACTGGACAGCTTCATATCAATCACAAGACCTGATGATCTCTTGATTTGTTTTAATGGCAAATATCTATTACTTCAAGGCGAGGAAAATTTGTCAACCAGTTTGTAAGTCCAGAGTTAACCAACGCCTTTCGTGATTTGCATGTTAAGGTGTTACATAGGTAGGAAAAGCCCTTCTGAGTGTGCATAAATACATCAGTTGAATATATATTAGTGCTGTTCCAGCAAAATCTGTATGGGAGGGGGGAAGGTACTTTTATTTCGTACCCACCGCCCTTATTTTTCATTTATTTCTCCAACCCATGACCCATAATTTTTAAATTATTTTTAATAGGTTAAAATATAAAATCCAACATTTGCAAACAAATTGCCTCCAGGAGGACCTGTTAAGAATAGATGATTGACAGACAAGAACTAGTCGTCTTGTCCAATATTGTCAAAAACTAAAGTAGCCTGTGAGCAATACTTTTGGCAGCCACCAGGTGTCTCTGTTCACCATGTGTCTATAATTTCAATGAACATTTTTTTAATTATAAGGATCTATGAATCTCAAACTGTCTCCACGAACTCTTTTATACTTCTATGTCAAGTGAATATTGGAACTTGTTTGTCTTACTCCTCATACTTTTTATTTAAAAATCATCAATTTTCNTATGTCTAGGATAACCAACCAACCTTATTTTAGTTCAAAATGACTTGGAAAAAGGTTGCCTTTGCCTTTAATGGCTTAGTGAACATATTGCACTCTGTTCACTGGCAATATGGGCTTTTTTGTATTGGGATAAGTTAGGAGATATGTCAATTGCATTTTTTGAGTTTTGATGGCTGGAGTAACCAACCTGTCAACATTAACAGGTCAAAAAATACCACCCATTTTAATGCATCACTTCTTACAGGAACGACCACCCATAATTTGAGTTTATTTCTATAATTTGAGTTTTTTTCTGAATACCGCCACCCATGAATTTTCTACTGCGGTCCCCCCCTTCCCACACGGATTTTACTGAAATAGCCCTTAAGTAGAATATTTTAATTGTAACAAATACAGTGTCGCAGTCACAGTTAAATGTCTATGACCAACAATTATAACAGAAGGAATAAGACTACTGACAAAATGACTCCCAGGTGGGTATTTCAAGGTCTAAACAATTGTGCAATAGACATCACAATTGAAAGCTAAGTATAGTAAATGTAATCTTATGCCTGTTTTTGCATTTTTTCATCAATACAGCTAACTTCCAATTATGCCACCTTAAGAAGCTGACAGACTCACAGAATACCGTAAAGTGTTAGCATTGCAAAGGCAACATAAAGACAAGATACCAAAACACGCTTAGTTCATACAACCCGTACACTGCACTTAACTATTTTTTCAAAAAAAAAAGAATTTTACTTGCAAAGGGGATTTCAGTTGCTCAGAATTTGACCTTTTATGGATAGCATAAGTTATGCAGTGAATTGCAAGAACTATGACCCTGTCAGCTTGATGACCTGTGAATGAAGAATTTACAACTTCTCATTAAACCCGTGAACTGGCATGGGCACACATCAGTTTCCAGCAATTCATAAGACGTGTATTCGACCAAAAGGAGGCTATTCCCTGCAGTACTCAGACAAGTTCAAATGTCAGTGAAACACACTCACCTTCAGTGACAAAGTGCCGCGTATACTTATCACAATCGTCTGTTCATCATGATCAAAGGCAACGAAAAATGGAGTCTCATAGATCTGCAATCATGGCAAGACAAAATATCTATAATATACAAAAGACTACTCAATTTCATTGTCTTTTGAAATGCATTTCATTTTTACAATCAGGCTTAACTCTTAAACAGCTAATTTAACATAAGGGAAATAGCATTATAGAAATCTCTATAAAAGCTGCATTTTTTAATATCGTTGGCCAGTTACAAATTAAGAAACTTCTGGAACACAGAACAAAACTGTTGATTGCAGATTTTGTTAGCTATTATTGAAATATCATCAAAAATACAAGACAAACATATCAGAGGCTAACTAACAATCAAATGCGCAGCAGTTGAGCATAACATGTGACACAGCGTAAGGGCAAGTGTTCTGAAAGACTTTTGACGCCCACAACAGTCATTATTTATACATCTGCTAGAAACTACTAACTTGGCTTTTAAACAGTCAAACATTTCCTCTCAAAGTAATGCAAGAACAATCATGACCGAGCCTTGTCACCTAATATTTAACTTATTCACAATAAAAACTCAGGACAAACCTGATTGTGGTAGCTAGCATACAGGAAGTCATCGTCTTTGATACTGGCAACATTACGAATGGCAGCAGCATGACACTGGCAGCAGTTATCGTACTGAATGATTGTGGACAGTGAACAGCACCTGCAAGATGATTGTATGGTAAACTTTTGTTCAGTTACGTACATTGAAGAAGTAGTTGCCAACATGACCACATTCAAATTACCTTTACTAGAAACGTTAAAATTTAATGTTGTTCGTAAACAACACAAAGAACGGTACTCACTAATGATTAAATGTATTTTTTCAGAACATGTTGTTGTGACACTTGACAAAATAAAACACCAGTTCTCTATCACAGGAGACCACGGCAGCATTCCTGATATTGCCTCCTTGGACTGTCAACTTTCAATACCGTTTTTCGGCTTTGTTCTGCATCCTAAGGTGTTCTGTCAATGCCAATAACTTTGAGATAAACTAGGTGGTGCTACCAGCACAAATGCCCAAGTTCAGTTAGCCAAATGGGACCCTTATGCTACAAACACCTCCACACTGGTGACTATTATTTTTTCAATCAATCCAAATGGCAAAAAAGGTCTTTTCTTCAGGAGCAATACTACCAAACGAACAAACTAATGAAAATGGAATCTCTCACTAAATCTTTTTGGAGGAAACATTCTTCTTTCAACTTCTTGTCAACCTACATATCCAGAAAAAACTTCATACAATAAGGATAAAACAATATACGACTCCTTGACCATTTGCACTTACCTGCACTGTGTACAAAGCCTGCAGACACCGGTGCAGGGATTAGCAAACACAAAGAGTGGCCAGCCATAAATAGCTGACGCATACTTCATATAATACGCAGCGTTTTTCACAGTCATCCATGACTTGGTGATGTGAACATTTGCTTGAGGCGTCTGGTCAGGTGACAGGTGAGTGACCTGCAGGTGTGCTATGTCATCACTGCACATGGCAGTCATGTCATGGCCAGGTGTAGTGGTACCAGCCACTGGGACGTAGTGCAACATGTCATTGCGGGAGTCCTGCTCCTCTTTCAATAGCATGAGACCTGCAGCGATGTCTGTGGGAACTAGATCAACATCCTGAAAGCAATACAGAAAAAGACCATTAGGTAGACAAGACCAGCTAGTGTGAAACTGACCATCTGTTGAGGAATACATGCGTTTGGCTTAACATTTGACAATTTTAGCGTATATCTTAAGGCGGTAATAAACCTGTCTCCGATAAAAATAAGTTTTGATTCAGAGGACTTACCATGATTATAAAACAGGTTTTAACATGACTGTTTCTTACACATGCTTATTGAGCTTGGACAGAACTGATAGCTCATTATCTTTTTAGATCAGATTCCAACAGTAAATTGGCTTATCATGACAAGTCATTATACATGACAAGCATGACTTGAAGCACTATGGAACTGTCACTTCTTCCATTGCCCACAAATCTCCATCTGAGCAAGGAACAAGTTGATACCAATTTTGTAGTTTGTAAGTGATCTAACTCAAAAGCCTCCTGACTATTTTATAGCTGCCTTTAAGTCAATAATATGACATTGTAAATTTGGTACAGTACTTTCAAGTCTTGGTGCAGTAAATCACATTCAATTGTTTTTCTCATCACACAGGTAGATTTAGAGGAGAGGAGCTTTTATCGCCCCTGCCTGCATGCCATTTACAAGGCTTTCCTTCACAGCATCCTGGTACTACCATGACAACATTATGTACAGTCTTATTTTGCGTAACTTCAATTTACTTTCAAATTAACTAAGACATTCTTTCATGGACCCGGCATGAGGGACATTTTAGAGTTTAGCACATGGCAGGTGACAAAATTTTACAAGAGTAGGCAAAAAGCATACAGTTGAACACACATTTAAAATGAAAACAATACTTGTGTCACTAATTCAAGCAGATAAAATCAATTACCATAACGGATGCCCACATGAATAAATAACTGAATGTTGTATGAAGATAAAATATTTGTCTGCAGGCCTTACATGGACATTCGAGACGAGAAAAGTACTTTAGAGTAGTGGTGAATCTAACTAACTGCACAGTAGCACCTGAATGCTCCGACACTGAGCGTAATCCCACGCATTAAATAGCAGTATTTCAGGAATGTTTAAATGATAAAGACACTGGCCTTGATTTCAGGAAAGATCTAGCAGGCAACAGCGATAATTGCAGATTTGTAACAAAATAACAAAACCTGTCAGATGTTTTTGTTTTATAGCTTTGGTCAAATCAAAACAACTTCAAGAAGTCTATCCCATTCAACTATAATTCCAAACTTGTGTTTTTTCAGATGCAAACAAAGTAATGTCCCTTTAATGACCAATTCAAAAGAGCTAAAGGTAATTACAAAGGTAGCACAGAAGAGGATTTGGAATTTTGCACCTACAGCAATTACGCATGTTCATGCCGTGAATAATACGCTTACACAAAAGTCATGCATTTCTAAAGAGATGCATTACTTTTCACCGCTCATCCTTCGGAGCAGCTTTTACCAGGATCAAAGAGAGCGTGGCGCCAGGGTTGGACTCAGTTGCGATGACCGCATTGTTCGGTGGGAGCAAGACCTCATTAAGTGTAATTACCCGATCATAAACTGTAGTAATCTTCTCTGCCTGTACATACTGGCGAATTTTCAAAGTGCATTAAGTTAGTTTTCGTTAAAAACAAATACCACAGCTGTATTCAGATGGAAAACACAACCAAGTTTGGTTTTCGATTTTTAAAAATCGATGAACTATTAAGCTAAAAACTACGAACATTGGAAACGATTGAAGATAAACGACTGTGCGTATTGATATACTCGGTGGATTTTCAAATGCTGATCAGAGTTAACAATATCACGAGAATTAATTCTTTTAATATACAACTAAGCTACACTGTAACATCTATTAACAACACACAGTGACTAATTAAATGTCAATAACTTTTAAAATACTGCCTATGGTCCAGGGCATGCCTAACTACTTTACTCGAGGAGTAACACACTAACCGGACAACTGATATTCGCAGAAATACTCCAGTTTCGATAGTTGGATTGTAGTTGTAAAGGAAAACATCGTATATGAACACAAGAAGATGGATAGCTTTGTAGTAAACGAGGGAGTGCAAACAGTGGATGAGTTTGGTCGGTGGCAAGAGCTGTCATTTCATTTTTATGACTGAGGAAAAGCTAGAATAGTTATGTAGTTACTGCAACCAAAATTCGTCCAGAGGATCCAAATCCTCAGTTTGGCTATCACCATATTTGCACTTTTGTATATATTTTATGATTTGAGTTCTAATAAAGACTGAACTTGAACTAATGTCGCGTGTAGTTTTGTTTGCTGTGACCGCATGTTTAGTGTAGCAGTAATCTGGAAAAGTCAGGGATGGGTTCGCAATTTACTGACTTTAAAGTTGTTTTGATACTTCGTTTAAAAACAAAGTAAAAAGATAACAACCCTATCTGGTAAGAAAAAACAGACAGGAATATTACAAATAAAGTAATGAAAACAGGTATGAAATATATTTAAAACCAACCTTCCCTTGGGATCTAAGTGGTCCTTTGTCAGGGTCAACGCAAATTAACTTTTAGTCTTTTTGTAATATCTAAAATGTACCTAGTTAAATTACTCTCCACATTGCAGGCTTTACTCTGTGCAAATGCCAGGGTGTAATAACAACCATCATTGTTAAGAAAGTAGTGCTTGTTATTACATTCCACTTCATTAGCTCAGATCTACATCAATACAAAGGGCGTGTTGAATAGCCATCCTAAAAGTTGTCTGGGGCTTAGGGAACCAGAGCTGTAACCAGTGTAAGCAAGAAATTCTCCACTACTGCCATTACAACTCTTGTTCTGGCACAGGATGTTACGTAATAATCCCTGTGACTGTCTGATTAGATACATTTCCTTATATTCTAAAAATAATTTATCTTACTATGCACAGAAATTCTTTATCACCAATCTATTTCTTTCTGACAACAACATAATACCATCAATCTCTTTTGCAGAACATAATGTTTATTCATACCTTGAAGTATTCTGTTAACAATTTAGAAATATCTGTAAATGCTTCATTGCTTTGTTCATCACATGTTGCACAGCAACACAGCAAGCGACACCTGCAGAAAAAGAGTGAGGTAATTCAGTAAGTCACTTACAGGGGTGCTGCATTTTGAGAACCAGTTTTCTCCACTATATAACTAACTGGTATCAAACTGATTCTCAGAATCCATCATCCTTGTATTTGAGCATTGCCAGGGGTGATTGCAGTTATCACCAACAAAACCCCAGAGTCATTCTCTCTGTAAGGATAGCATCTAGTAAGAGATCATTGTATCCAAAATATTAAGTGTAAGAAGGGTAACCCAAAGATACATTATGCAGAATTATGTCAGCACATATGCCACAAGACAGAGTGTAACAAGAAGGAATGAAATCCAGTTTGAGGTTGTTAGTCCCGAGCTTTGGAACATCATATCCCAAAAATGAATGATCAGATTCATAATATATGTTTAATGCACAGTTCTGCAAACCGCTAACATTAAACTTGTGTTTTTACAATGTTCCAAAGACTACCAAAGATACGACTTTGAAGATTTTTGTGAAGAAACAATCAAGCTGCATCAAATAGAAATGAAATGACATTTTGAATTTAACTATTAATGGTTTTTTTGAGATATCATTTAGAATATTTATATCAGACACATAAAATTAGATCATGTCATCAACACCATCATTTTGCTGTCAATGTATCGCTTTTTTTTTTACTAAATTTCATTTAAAAAACATGGTCATGGGATCCAATTAACAGCAGATTTGTAAAAAGTAGAAAATTAAATTCTACCGGTCCTCTACTTTCAGAAATGATATACTTAATTGACTTTTACTAACTTAAATTTTCATTTTGAAGACATGGCAAAACACGCGGATTTGTTGATAACATCCTGCCTAACCTTCATTTTTGGCTGAATGTAGCCAGCCAGCTACTCAGTAGCTGAGTATTAGCACCACAACACACTGCCAAAAGCCAGCTATCTGAGTATTAGTATGACTGAGCACCACAACACACTGCCAAAAGCCAGCTAGCTGAGTATTAGTATGACTGAGCACCACAACACACTGCCAAAAGCCAGCTAGCTGAGTATTAGTATGACTGAGCACCACAACACACTGCCAAAAGCCAGCTAGCTTAGTATTAGTATGACTGAGCACCAATGTAGGTGGACCTACCTACACTCCCACATCTTCGACGCCTTGCGAGACAGCACACTCAACTCTCCACTGTCTTGACGCTTGGCATGTGAACGCGGTGTGTTAGCTCGTGATCTTCCAGCCGATAACTTTCCAAGTGGGTCGAATGCAATGGCCACCCCAACCAATGTCAGAAACCACATAATCCAACTGTATATGACAACACCTTTCACAGTTTTTATCACCGACTCTTTATAACCTTGTGAGTCGGCAAAGCCCCAATACGTGCCCATACTGTTCCATGCAATATCCGGAAACACAAGAGCCAGTTTGATATACAGCAGTTTTGCCATCCTTTTTCTTGGCCTTACATGTATGACAGTTCCTTGCATTGATGTGTAAGCAATGATAATAGCAACAATTATATTCAACGCATGAAGACACAGTGAGCCAATAAAGAATATGTTAAACAAAATGTCATTGTCATCCTGGGGTTTCTCATGGGGGATACTGAACACAATAGCCAACACCACTAACCTGCAAGTTAAGTCAAGAGATTAGTCAAACTTAAACATTGCAAATACGGTAACATAAAGTGGCAAATTGCTTTTAATATTAAAAATATGGGTTCCAAAGAAAAGAACTTTCAAGCAGTTAATGGTTAAATTTGGATTATTCGTAACATAGTATATCTCAAAAGTGGCTGATCGGACTCATATGAAACTTTCATAAACATGTTTTATGAACTATTCTCCAAAACACTGTCAGAAATTTGATGTTTAAGTATTCCACATTTACATGAAGGGTTATCAGTAATAGGAGTTTTACAAGTTTTATTAAAAACTCAGAAGTTGCATAACACAAAGCAACAATTTAAAAACTGTAACAGCATTTTTTTCAGATTTTATCTTGGATATTTCCTTCAAACAAAGGTTGGTCATGTTATTATCCTTGACTGTGAATTACCATTTTCCAGTCTTAAAGTTCGGTAATGGTTAGATATAATGTGCTCGAGATTTGAGAACCAGTTTTCTCCATTGAATAATGGGAATCATACTGGTTCTCAAAATACGGGCACGTTATATCCGACTATTGCCTAAAGTTCAACAGGGCAGTTTTTATCTTTGTATGTGGCTTGAGCATATTGTGTTATTTTGGTTTAAAAAGCTTCAGTTGTGTCAGTAGGGTCATTAACTTTAAATACTGTGACATTAAAGAGACAATAACAACAGAAAGTGGGTTATATAAACCCACCTTCAATCACAAAAACAATGTTTTGATTTAGACCACTTACTGTTATGAAACTAATCGCTAAATTTTCTAAAGTCAAAATAGAGGTGATTTCATAGTTTGGGAAGAAGTTACAGTTTGTCATTTATTTAAGACAAGGCTTCACAAGTTGGCTTATCACAGACAGTGGGACACTTTATATTTCATGGACATAATCTTAAGTAATAATGGACTTGTGTAGTTCCTCTAGTTCCAGTGATAATGTCATGGCCTTTAAATGCTTTTCACCAGTGAACAAATTGCTCTTTAACTTAACCAGCCATGATGAAATGCCGGAGAACATCTTCTAGTTCTGCCGACTCAACCTAAACACGAAACGTGTCTGTAAATATCAGTTTACAGGCTCATCCTGCAGGCTTTTTTTTACTGGCGCCCAACTACGGTCCGACCAAAGATGGAGAGACAGGCCTCCTGGAGGATGTTAGTGAAAACAAGGAAATTAGCACTGCAGATGGCCAACTCTAGTACACTTTCAAATTTGTATGTGAAGGTAAATTCAAGGATGCCAGGAATATTTATGCAATCTAAAACTAGGTGGCAACCACATTCCAAGAAAGGCAAAAGAGTATTGTGGAAAATTCTACAAATTCCAGTGATGATTTCATGTCCTGTGTCTCTGAACAGCTCACTGGTCTGCAATTGCTCTTTGGCATGATTCGTTACAACCCCGGAATGACATACTTGAGACTTGCATTCAAGTCTTGCTCGCTCAACAAGCAGATTTTACTTTGAACTGTCAGTTTTTCAAAAGCCCAAAAACTATTTCTCAGGAATAAGCCAAGAATCAAGATCAGTTTCATAGCTGGTAAGTGATTTAAATCAAGAACTTTGTTTACAGAACGTGGTGTTTATTGCCAGGTAACAGACGGATAACTGGGTCCCTTGACTTAAAAGTGGGAGTAACTACTTCTCAAATCACGTTTATTCCCGGGCCCACCTATCTGACCACTACATGCTGTCGATTAACAAATTAATCATTAGTCTATTAACAAGTTAATCAAAGTGCTATTAATGAGTGGTACTGTTATTGGTGGTTACTGCCCTGCATGGACAATTGCTGTGTGGGACTTACGACAGTGACCACCATCTCTAGTTGGCCTCAGTAGAGACGGTGGTCACTGCCCCACACAGCAACTTCCAAGAGCTTCATACACCGGAAGCTTTTCGGCGAATTATGGCTCACACTGATTAAAACACAAAAGTCATGTTCTAAAGGCCGCTGATGTCTTTAATTTCTTCCAATTTGAACAAATAATCCCATAATCAAACTTTTTGTTTGAGTAGTACACTCAGTAGGCCAAATCGGCAACTAGCCATTTTTAAACTGTGCGTGCACCTGTTTACGCCTGTGTACATCAGGAGGACACACAGAGTTAAAAAATGGCCATTTGCCAGCCTCAGCAACTGAAGGAAGGACTGCTTGAAGAAAAAAATTTGATTACAGGAGTATTTGTTAGAGTTGCAAGGAAAAAGAAATCTACGGCCTTCCAAGGTGTCCCTCTAAGCGCAAAAGGTACTTATAACAATGTGATTTTGGTATTTTAATCAGTGTGTACAATTCGATGAAAATGTTCTGATGTATAAGAGCTATACAGTCTCTACAGGCCAGGTAGAGACGATGGTAACTACTACACTAGTGTCGTGACGGTGTCATGTTAGGCAATTACATCACCCTGGATGCTGCAGGCATACAGGGGGCGATAGTACATTGCCACAAAAAGTTACGAATTTCACAATACAGGAAAAAAAATCAAATGAAACATGCATATATGTACATGGAGTTATAATTAACACATATCATAAGTCTGGAGACGATTCAGTCAAGATAATTTGAACAAATCGATGAAAATCTGTCACAGTTTGTTCGAGTTTCTCTTACCGGGTGCCATTTTGAGGAAGTTACATGAAATCATGCATGTTGACAAAAAATAAGTCCAAGGGACACAAATCTTACAAATTTCACCTGATACCTTCCCATGCTATTTTTGCAAGTGTCAGGCGCCAGCGTCACGCGCTTCACTCAGTCTTGCGCTAACCTTTGCCTAACTCACGTGACTCAGTTGAATTACATTGTGGTTATCGCGCGCGTGGTGAAAAATTTAACGGTGACCAACCAAAAAAAGTGGAGTTGGAATTCTTCCACAAAGTCACCTTAATTCTCATAACTAAGCTTCATCGAAGATGTGTGCAGAAGTAGAAAGTACCACTGTCACTGAAGAAAGTATGCACTTTTTTAAATGATAGTTTGAAGTGTGGAATGTATTTTTGATGAGGTAAAAACTCCTAATCGATGGCTGGACTTGGCCTACTGCCCATTAAAATACACGGGACGAAATTCGTACAGAAAGCGATGGGAAGTGTTGTAGCCCCTAACCGGTCAACCGAGGGGCTACATGTTGCCTAGTCAGTGTCGTGTGTGTGACTCACCAAGCAGTTCTCAAAATGACATCTATAATGCCTGGATAAACCAGGTCGTCGCTTCCAATTCCCCATCTTCTGTTAAAGGCAACAAGTCCAGGCATTTGTGTAATCACACATACCAAACTAACGAACTTTAAATAGAATGAAAAGTGGTTAATTCTGAACTACAAGACGTCTGAAGATGCTCGTTTGCTCCGTTTCCTGGTTTGCTTGAAGGTGAAGGTCATGAGGTTATTGTTTTATCATCGTCCAACAGAAGGCGTAAGTTTCCTAAATGGGTCAACATGTTCTGAAAAAAGTTGGTGACCTTTGCTCAAAGCATGGCTTATTTAAAGAGATTCCTGTCGGCGAAAACAGATGGTCTGTACTGTATGGCCCCTTAGGTGCATTGCTGAGGCGAAATTTGATCGAAGAGTGGTAATTTCGAAGACTTACAGTGCTACATTACACGAGACTCACCTACTGTCACTAGTGTAACTAGGACACTGTTTCGTGTTTCGTGAACTCGGAATTTTGCTTAATCTCTAGATCGTGTATGCGAACGCATACGTGATCTTGAGTTTAAGCTGGATAATTAGGAAGTTCACGCACAGCATCTCAACTGACGCAGTAGAGACGGTATTCATCCATATGCCGGAAGGTTTTCAGCAAATTATGCCTCACACTGATTCACCAACTTCATGTTGCTTTGTATTTATAATGGCGTAGAGCCAAAGGAGCTGTACGTGAACACGTGAACTTGGAATAGGCAAGGCTACTTGACAAGTTCACTCAAATAATCACGTTCATGTTCATAAAAATTTGCACTGCACGTTACATGTGAATAAACATGCACCATGCAGCTTTTAATATGGGGGGGCTCGAATTTCTGGCAATGTGGACCTTTTGTTGACAAAAAAGTAGTGGGACTAAAAAAACAGGGTACCACCTTCAGAACTGTGTGTCTACGCCTTTTTACTGAACTGTTGTCTCGTTTTCTCGGAGGTCTCTCAGAGGTGGACCTTTTTGCCCACTTCTCCAATGGGGGGGGGGGTGGGCTCATTCGAGCCCCCTGAGCCCCCCTGGGTGCACGCATGATAAAATAATGTCAGTTTTAACCAACCTTTTCAACTACGGGCAATCAGTTTCATCAAACAATAATCGATTTAGCCATTCACATTCCTCTGGTTCAGCGACACAAGTTACGGCTATATTAGAAAATAATAATTATTACAGAAATTCTTTTTACCGAACAAAAATTACATTTTTTGCCTTAAAGAATATTCAATTTCAAGTTCACGCATACACGATCTTGAGATTAAGCAGGATTCCAAGTTCACGCACACCACAGGACTGGAACAAATGCTCTCGCAATCAAATTTTTTTCAAACAGTCCTTCGTTTAGTTGGCCAAATTGGTAATTTTTCCATTTTTTCACTGCTCGCACCACGGGATATGACATCATGTGATGATCTGGGTAGAAAGTGAGTAAAACAAAACCTTGTAGAAAATTAATGGCATTGAAAGCTGTTTTCTTCCTTGAAATAAGCTTATTTGGTTAGTGGAAGGAATGCCGTTAGTACGTTATTCCACTGTTAATGCTCGGGAAGCAATCCACTGTTGTTCTTTTTTCGCAAGATTACGCATAGTTCACAGCAAATTACCAACAGCGACTGCACCCTATTAGTAGTTTTGAGTACATTTTTACCAGTGAACTGAAATTCAGAGGAAAACTTGCTTTGGTAAAGTTGTGATCATCTCCCAAAAGATGCCACTTTACAGACTCAAAATTCAGGCAAATGACACGTGCATGTGTCACAAGGGTACTGATTTGAAATTGACGTCTGACTTTTCTTAGTTATGGAAGTGAAGTAAAAATGATGTTCATCAGATTGTGTTTCTTTTAGGTGTCATTTGAATGTCTGAGTTGCAAAAACCAAATTGTTTACTAGGTGTGCCCTGGCATTCATTCATGTGTAGCTAGCTTGTAAGACGAAGCACAGCTAGTGAGCGATGTGGGTAAAAAGTTCGCAATTTAAGTAGTTCAATTTTTCATCTCGCCACAACTTTATTTGTGGACCTTTGACAATGAAATTTACATCAAAATGCATACGTTTTTGCAACTCCAACTTACAAATGACACCTAACCTTGATGTTACCAGATTTTCAACATATTATTGAGCATTTTTAAATTGGTAACAAACCTATGCCTTCTGTCAAACATCAATTTTGGGTTTTGGTCACTTATTCCATAGGTGGATTCAGGGAGGTCAAGGGTGTCCGGACCCACTTTTTCCCCTTGATTTTAGTGATATCAAATCTAGAATTTTCAAATTGTTGACTTGGACCATCCTTTTTAAAAAATCCTTGATCTGATCCCCCTTTTAAATAATCCTGGATCCGCCCCTGTATTCTTATAAAATCAGTCTAATCTTGTTCATTGCTCAGGTTAGAAAGGAAGGATTTCTGGGCTTGAGACCTTGCCCATTTAGTTGATGGCCACTGTGGGTTAGTTTTAGTTGCGAAGAGAGTATGGCCATGGAGATGGGACTAAAATTTAGACAAAAGACAAGAACAGGATGATGTTGTTTTGGAAGTATGTACTTCTAACCATGGTTAGTAGCGCTTTTTAAGCGTGTGTTACTAATTCAGCGTGACGAAGATGATGTGCATCTTGAGAATCGCATAAATTGAAAAGATTCGCCTATCAGTATGTATTAAAGACACTGGCCCCAAAAAGCAGTGGACCGGTGCTTGGTATGGGTATATTAAAATAGTATTTGTGCCTTTAGAAACTCAATTAAAAGACATTAAACAAAGGCTATGTGATTGAATTATGCTACCCTGCACTGTAGTCTTAAATAGTTTAAATATATTGATATCAAATTTGAGTAGTTTAAAATATTAACATGTTTCTTCGCAGGTGGCAATGGACAATTACAAGACAGAATAATGTTTACAGTGTTGAAGCTTCAAGTACATGTCACTGTTCTTCAGGTTCTGCTATGTTGTGTTTGAACTCGCTTACATTCCAAGGTTAGTTTAATTTTAAATTTTTTCTATTATTGTTGTCAAATATATACATCGCATCGTTTCCAAAATGTCTCTGCTGTACTTATTTGGTAGGATTATTGTTATAAAATTTTGTTTTAGTCTGGACTAAACCGTTTGTATGAACATTAGTAATTGTTGTTGTCATTATTATTTGATAGTGTATATGTCAAGTCAGTTCACCACAATGTTGACTCCATGTTTGAACTTTGTCATTGCTGACTTCGTTTTCAAGGTACTGGACAGGCAGAAGTTTCAAAGGCAGTGAGACAAGATGCACCGTTTGGTGTAGCCCAGCTAAGGAAATGTCAAATAAGCGATTGTAACCATAAAACCAAACTTCCCCAAGAGCTCATCAGGTAACCATTATCACACTAGATCACTGAAGCAGAAATTGAAAACTGGCACCAATCATGTATATCATTCTGAAAGCCTGTGATCGTACCAGCAATGCCTGTTTGTTTTATATTAAATCAAAGGAAAATGATGAAAAGAGATTAGTGTTTAATTAAATCGTACTGGTGTCTTTCACCTGTTAATTAACTGGTCAAATTTGAAATGTTGCCTGGTCAGTCTAAAGATGCTTATACAATGCTTAGTCATCGCATTGCTCGGCCTATGGGTTTGTATGTAAATGAACTCGGGGGTTCGCTTCATGAAATTTTTTGGTCTTAACTCAGACCGAAATCAGGCCAACTTTAGGCTGACAATTAGCCAGCTACTGAGTAAGGTAAAGATTGGTCTAAATAACCAAAATTGCCTTCTTTGTATAAAATGTTGAAGAACAAGTTTTACAACCTATTGACTCCAAACAATGTCAAATTGAAGATTGCCTGCTTTGAATTCGAGAACCAGTAAAGGACAGCAGAGACAATATAGTGCGACCTACCTGCACATCTACCAGTCATACCAGGGTCTTCTCAAGTAAATGAGACCACAATTACATCCAAAATGTTGTAAATAAATCCTTAATTATAGTTTCAAGATCAATATTATATTTGAAACTGGATTTTGCACATCACCTTGCTTAGTTTTGTGGATACGCAACAGTTGGTGAAAGCAGTATCCTCTCCTATGTCAAAAACCAACTAATTTGGGACGGACTAAAAACCAAGTTACTTAGTGTTCGTGAAACCGTCTTTTCTGAATTTTCGTCTTCGGTCTTAACTTAGCCTGAATTTCGGTCTTAACCTAGAAAAATTTTTGTTTTAAATCTTATTTCACTTTTCACGGAACAGCCCCTGGTCCTAATTCAGTTTCTGTCGTCATTGCTTCTAATTTGACTTTGCGTTTTGCAGATTTTGACAAGTTGTAATTTGCAATTTTCTATTCTCATGCAATGTATTTGAGAGAAATATCCTTTTTAAGTTTCCCTTTCACAGATTGATCTGTGTACTGCAGGTGTGCGGATGAAACCCTCATGAGTTTGTCATACTTCACAACAACATCCTCGATGAACCAGGACTTTGACTATTGGCAGCGTGTTCGACTTAAATGGTGGAAACGGGTAACAACTTTTAGGAGTTATGAACCTGGAGTAATTGCTACGCATGTACTTGTGTGAAGAAAATGTATTTTACTTTGAGTTATAATCCATACATTCTATTAACATTTCTTAATAGTCAGAATAAATTTAGGACTCCATAAAGACTGTTTTCTACAATATCCATAGAAATTAAGGACTATTAATCTTGTGTCTAATTTGTCTCCTTTTCAGTATGCTTGTTCACCGGCCCAATTTTCTATTGTCAATGTTGATCACTGCGACAAGGCACTGCAGAAGGTAGCCATACAGTACAAGTGTCCATGGGGTCCAGTATCTATTGAAACTATTACTCATCATAAATCATTACAGCAGGTATATTTATTGTGTAAATGTTGATAATATTACCCTAAAGTCTCACCAGTTTTATTCACAATATGGCCGACAAGCGAAGTTTTATTTTACAATTTGTTTCGCGAAACATGCGCTCACCATCAAACAAAGACTTGGAAAAATTGTGGGCATTCGCAACAATGTTAGATGCCTTTGAAAAAATGATATTTTTGGCAATTATTTTTGTCTGAAATTAGTGAGATTTATCCATACCATGCTGTGCTTCGATATTTGGTATGGTCATTTCTCAAACATTTGTGATACTAATAGTCGGTGCATCATCCCTGAAGCACAGCATTTCTGTCTAATAGTTTGTACAGTAGATGTCTGAGGAAAAAAAATTCATACACATATCAGTTAGCTCTGGTCGATCCTGAATAAATTCATGCTTGTGCGTACAGTTATTAAAACAAAAAGAACTGTCAAGGACATTGATGAAACCTGCCAATGCCGGTTTGAGATACAGTAAGTGAAAAGCAATCTGTGACTTGCACTTTTTTATTTCTTCAATATGATACAAAAACATTTGAGTAATGTTTTGCCAATCAGTGATACACAATTAGGCCAACAGTTGGAGGTTCACTAACGTGTTCTTAGCCTGTTGAACACAACAAATAAGGATGAGTGAGATAAATTTGTCAGGCTGAGACCACTTTTCATCTGGGATATGTACAAGTTGAGAACAGTCTTATAATAGCAAGTGGTCTATAGATCGAGTGTACATTACCCTGATGGAACATGGGTTGGTATCTGCGCTATGTTACAGAATAAACTTGTACTGGTCTAGGTGAGGGTGAGACACTGTTTAGCGTACGGACGCATACAAATTCTGTTCAGTTCTCTATCCAATAGTGGGGTTATGTACGTGTTATGCACGTAGTGCAAACTCAGTGGTTACACCCAAGAACACAGATTGGCCCCCCAATGGTGAGCCTCTGTAAACACTGTCTGAGGATTATCTCATGTCCGAGTCCAAAACTCTGCAGGTCGGACCAATTCATATGGTGAACAAATGGTGCAAATAGTAAGGACCAGAAATCAGACACTTTGTGCGGACTCTTTTCATTTATCAAAGTATTCATTTGTCAGCCATTGTATTGTTCTTCCTCTAGAACATATCTGGCATTCATTATATATTTATCTAAGGTCTAAATTCGTTATTGAGTGTTATAAATCGTATCCTGTCTTTCACAGGAACAGGGTTCTGATGAGCTGGCATTCCCTGTTGTAATCCATTCATGTACGTCACTAGAAACCTGCTTGTTTGTATATTTGGTTGATTGTTTTGAAGAAAAAGCACCGCTGTCTTCTCAGGTGAGCAAAACATTAGGAGTGCATTGAATAACGTAGAAAATAAATCTGGAACTAAATAAGGCGATCCAGATCCTCCCAAGCATACTATTTTTTCACGAAATGTAAAATATAAATAGGTAAATAAAACAACAAGAATGGATCAACTGAAATTTTCGGATATAATAATGTCCTTCGTCAACATAAACAGAAATAAAGTAAAATCAAACACTATATGACAATTGACATTTAAGATGTGGCGATCTTTTTGATATTGTAGAACAAGCTTGGGTCAATACTTGTATAAAGTTGAAAAATGGCTGCCACAAGTTGCGTGCTGGAATATGTAAAGCGTAAATATGTATTGAGGATGAATGTAAATGAGATATATCTTGAGCAGCAACACTTATCTACCAGAAGGTCCTCACAAATACGTGTAAAAACTGTAAAGGGTGAACAGTGGTATAAACAATTAAAGGACATGGACTCAAATAAACAAAAAAATCATGTTTAATGTGATAATGGTTGAGTCTGGTTATACATTGAAAAGTACTTGCAAGTTACGTTGAGCAAAGGTGGCTGAGCATTTTTTTCTTAACATCGTTAAAAGAATGCAAATACTCAAATACTCTCTTAACTGATTCGTTCATGCATTTATTGTTCAAGTGTATTTTTGATAGATTGATATACGTTCTTGACCTTCATTGCATTGAGGTACTACTTTTTGTAATCGAAGTAATTGTGTTGTGAAACTGTTCCAATTCGGTATTTTTGCATCTGATCAGGTGTTCAGGTTTCACCATCGATTGGCCCCTTATAAAGTTGCCGTGACTACGCTTAACAGGAATTCTAGTGAACTCCACCTAGTGGCAGAGCACATAGTCAGGGAATTGAGACTTGGTGGTGTATCGGTGTTGAACTGTACAGATACCTCTCCACATCTAGAGCAACAGTTTGCAAGGTACTTTTTATGCTTATGCATGTCATGGTATTGTCTCCTTCTCTTCTGGGCATCATTACAGACATTAACGAAGTCAGGGCATTCTTCAAATCTTGAAAAGATGCACCTGGACGCAGTTTTAGTTTTCTTTGCATCTTCTTCGGTATCCACCAGGCTCTGTTTTGTGATGGATTTTCATATGATTTTGCAGGGATTGGACACTGTTTACCTATTTGCACACATAACCGAAGAATGCTGTGCACTCAAGTGGCAATTTGCTATTTGCGTTGCTTCCTTTAGTGAGAATGGTAGAAGCATTGAGCATCCTTTGTAGTGTTATCGTGCACCGTCATTGCACAACATTGGTTTTGTTTTGAAGTGCTACATTATTTTGCACTAATAAGTGCTGTAGAGATGGTTCTGCGCAACGACAGCGCATATCACTACCAAGACAGGTGGACAAACATCTAAGCACTGCTCATGCTAAAGAGATGGGTCAAAGTCAATGTGCACTAATATAATTAGCTTTCAAGTTTGTTTATCCACCATAAAACTGACCAATGCAAAGTAGCATTTATCTGAGTCCGCGGAAACCAATAGTTATTCTGATATTGCGGCAACATGGTGAAATACACCTCAACACTAGATGGCGATCGGTAGACAGTGTCCTGCATTCTTGTTTGGACTTAATGCTGTGGGATATTTCCCAGTACTTGTTTTTTGTTAATTCTTTGTGACAATCATGCAGTCAAATTTGCATTGTTGGGCGGTGTGATATTCGCTATTTATGTTTTGGGAGCTGGTTAAAATTTTGGACCACATATTATTAATAACAAATTTGCAACACTGGAATTGTCTGATGGCTTCGTGGGATACTATACACCAATTGAAACCTAATCTGTGTATGAGCAGACAGATATGCCAGAAATTATATCGTAACACCTGCTAGGTGTCGCTAGCAAGTTGTGATATTTCAGTGCACGTAGACATTGCTAATCTCATGCATAGAAAATATATTACACAGTTGGTGGTCCGTGAATTATATGTTTTACCTTAGCTGGAGTGCAACAAATTTATGTCAGAATTTAGTGCATTGCCCTAGGGGTGTGCTTAACAATCATGCATGCATCAATAATTTATTTCACAAAACCACTCTCTAGCTCAGAAATAATTCCCAAAATTGTCAGTGTTCATGAGATGAACACTTTTATGTGACACAGAGTAAGTGAGCAACCAAGTCACGTGTGAATTTTTTTGTTTCAGTTTTGATGAAAAAGGAGTTAATTTCACAGTTATAATCAACGAGGAATCGATGAGCAGCGGAGTTCTAAAACTTAGGAACAGGGATACAGCTATTGAGGTATGAGCTGTGTGTACTACCACCTTTAGAACCATGGCAATGAATTTAGAGGCTGTGAAAATGAGGAGTTATTTCTAGGTTTTTTACAATTTTAGAGAAGGCCTAATGGAGTTCCTAGCTTCTCCAGGCAATTGTGCCACCATATTTTTTTAGTTTGACTTTGTTTCGTTGTTCATCCTTACAAACTGCTGAACCCCTCCTGACACGGATTGGATTTTGCTAATTTTTGTTTGACTGGCACTAAGCCCACACTTAGTTTTGAGTCTAGTAGTGTCGCTCACACTAGTGCATGGAAATGTTGGAAAAACTGAACATCCTTTGTCTTTGCCATGTTGAGTAAATGAACTGGTTTTAGAAAGAGCTTTTTCAAGAATTATCCATCACTGTGTTTGCACATTAGCAAAATTTGCTCAATATTTCAAAAAATCATGTCAGCTTGCTTTTTGGTGAATTCACCCTAGAATTTGTATATGGTATTGGCAGTGTTAAAACCAGAGTGTACTAAACTCACCATGCTACCTAACACCATCAAGGCAACACTCCTCGGCATGTTGATTAGACTTGCTCACTTTGAACAGCTACATTTGAATTATTTCACACACTCCAGCAGGACCACACCTCATTTAGTGTAAACTGAAGCTTACTAATCTCAAAAGCAAAGCTTAATTTTTGGACTTAGAAAACTTACTAGACAAGAGCAACGCTACTAGGTGCCACAGTCAACTGCCCTATTCACACCAAGAACATGTATGCCAATTTTCACAATCATCCTTAGAGTGATTTGGTTGATAGAGGAGCTGATGCCAAAAACAGTAAAAATGGTCGCTAGATGGCGCAAAATATGTCAAATCTATCCCAAAATGGGAAAATGTTGACAGTTTCCTCAATAAAAAGTTATTTCCAAAATTTCATAGAAAATCTGTCGAGGAACTTCAGAGAAACAGAGGAAAATGGAAAAAAATGAAATTGCGACTAGGGGGCACAGCATTGGTCGGATCAGTCTGAAAACTGTCGCCGCCTGTTGTCAACTTCATATCATTTGCTAAATTTAGTTAAAATCCTGCAGTGGGTTTAGCACATACAGCTATGGGCGCAAAAAAACTGCCACTGGGAGGCACCAAAGTAGTTAAAGTCGTCGGAAAATCGTCAACTGTCCTCTTCACACTAAATATGCCAATTTTCACAATCATCCTTAAAGTGGTTTGGTTGATAGAGGGGTGGATGCAAAAAAACTCGAAAACAGTAAAAATGGCCACTAGGTGGTGCAAAATGCTTCGAATCTGTTCGAAAACGGGGACGATAGCATCGTCTTACTAATTGATGCCTATTTGCCAAATTTCACAAAAACCCGTTGAAGAGGCTTGAAGATACAGATAAACGTAAAAAACTAAATTGCCACTATGAGGCACACCGGTAGTCGGATGAGGGTGCATAAAAAATAGCCTCTCAGCAATCTGTAAGAGACGTATGTCAAGAAAATGGATTACCGTCATCATCTAAGGTTGACCAACTGAGCAACATAATGTTGAAAAGTTTGAGGAAAAATGTATTTCCTTAAAGTTTACTGTTGACGTTTTCAGGACTCGTTTTCTTTCCTTTTCAGGAAGCTGTCCATATTTCAAAACTGCCAGAGAAAATTAACAAGTATCTGGGGAGCTGAGTGAAAAGACGCATTAATGCTTCATAGCAATATTTTATTAAGTCTTTTATCTCCCTAGTCAAAGAGCTATACAACTGTTCAGCTAATCGTACAAGCACTAATTCTAACCAATTATGAGAATTCCTCCACTTCTTTCAAATGGTAAACAGAAAATATTGTCAAGTTTATTCCAGTGAAATGTTGGGCAAGAACACAAAACAAATACCTTGGTATGTACAGGTAGTTGGAAATCGACCAACTGAGTAAAAACAAAGCATCTTTAAGTCATTTGGCAGAAAGAACATACCTTTCAGGATTTGTTTATCAGTTATATGGAATTTCAGCATTCTGTGTTGCCTTGAGCAAATAAAACAAAAATATAAAACATTGGCATTTTACAGCCTTCCTCACCGACTAAATTTGGTATGTGGAAAAACTAAAGGTATGTTTTGCTCAGATTTAAGTCAATACACAAATATATAGTTGAAGCCAACAATCTTTTGGATTTTGTGTCTGCAACACAAATAACAGTTGAATACTTGCAACAAACCATTCAATCTATCATATCTTGGTCCAATGGGGTATCCCATGTTCTCGTTGACGTGTACCCAGTAACAAAACCATTGCGTATAGTCACATTTACATGTACACTAACATAATTTACACTTGTGCTACACAGGATAAGTGTAAAAGATCCCTTCAACAGCTTGCATGCAGTTTGCACTTAATGGTTGCCCAATCATAAAATCAACTCAGCCAAGTTGATGTACAAGGTCCTCACTGGACAAACATACAAACTGTGTTGTGTTTTCACATCCTAATCTTGCGTTGCGTCAATTCACAGAGACAAGCACAGCTGCACATTATTTTAACTTGCTGACGATGTCGCTATCATTTTTACAACAAAGGAATAAAACTATACACCGCTATGTAATCATATGTCTTGTAAAGCAGAAAAAGCTTCGGCTTTTCAAACATGGCTCAAGATTTTCAAAACATGAAGCACTGTGTGTGAATGCACGTGGGCAGAACTGGGAGCTTTAAATAGTGGAAAGTAATAGAAATGTGAGAGCAAGCACTGAATGTTTTTCTAAGAAACCATAGCACCAATGAAACATTCCATTGCAAACATTCAGGTATAAACCCTAAGACCATTGAGAATTGCTGGTTACAAAGCGTGCACAGGTTGCTGTTGTACTTTCTGACATCTGACAAAACACATGAATGCAATAATAACCCATTACACATATTTACAAGCGCTACATCCAAGTATGACTGATCGTAAACTCCAGTTGTTGTCATACATCAACCATCACGATAGTTGGCAGAGGTCCATATCAAAGAATAACTGTTATCTGCACACCATGTCCCTTCTAGTTTATTTATGCTGGTAGACTCAACTTCTTTCCTTTCAAAACTGAAATGAGAAACGTAGGTTTATCTACAATTACAGATAACACCTATAAATTTGGCTAGGCTGTTCTCCCTACCGTCTGACATGAAGTTTTTAATATACTGAAACTGAGACAGAATAGAGGAAGATGTGTACATGAAAATAGATTATTCCTGCATTGTCTTTTTTCAACATCAAAATTCACAACACACGAAATACTGTGATCAAAGGCAACTCCAAAAAGTTCACTGAAATGTACTTTACTTTCACTTGAATTAAAACTATTGTTCAAGCATGCACTCCGAGGTACTGATGTGTAAGAATGGAGTTTTCATTAATAAGCATGCAGCTACTCTAATTCTACCAGAGCACTAGTGTAACTGGGTAACCTGAAGAAACAATTTTACCCACCACGCTACCATGCCATTACCAACAGAGACGAGCATAACATAAAAACACCTCTTCATTACCTATTTGTCATTTAGACCTTATGCAAGATACTTAGGTTGATTTTCAACCAGCATGCACAAATGCTTTCATCGTTAGTTAATTGCCATTCACATTTGTGACGAACACGGTATTTTTGGTTAATGGGGAATAAAGATGGTATCCTTGAAAAGGCTGGAATGACTTGAGAGCAAAGGGAACCCAACAAATAGTTGTGAAGAGAGAGTTAGCAACGAAAGCAGAACATGAACCCCGGAGGGACAGATACATTTTAGTTTTTACTGCCTTCTTTAAACCTCGTTGACACTGGTTGGCAAGATTAACTTCTCTCCCTTCGCCACTGAAAAGTAAAGATTCGAGGTCGTAAACCACCTGTGAACACCACTTGGCATTTTCCCATATGAAAACATGTACATGATCACCTCAGCAAATTGCCCAATCATACCGTTGTTTTTAACTGTGCCAGAAGAAGTACAAAAATTAAAAAAATAATCAATACTCGTAATTTGATAGTGTGGTCTGCATGTGGTACAAACTTGTACAACTTAACTGAATTCACCAGCACAGCTTGACCATATGGCATCTCCGTGTGAACGGGTTATGTTTGTCGTAGTGCTACCAGAGACACCACAAGAGCAAATCTTTTTTAATATTTCAGTTTCACAAAAACAAGAGCACACTGACAATAATCGGACCACTTTTCACGCCGTAACTGTCCCGGCTTTTACATCTGTCAAATAAGTTCCCTAATTAAGGCCACCAGCCATGTGGAACTTAATGAAACATTCGTGTTTAACCTGAACGTACTGAATTGATTTCCAGGCTACTTTTGGTATGGAGAACTGGTGTTCACAGGCGCACTATGCACACCATAGTAGCAGAAGCCGATGACTTCCAACCAGTGTCTACAAGCTACCTGTTTAGTTAGTTTAATTTTGGTGACTTTCCTACAACACTGACACTGTATTCAGTGAGTGGATATAAAGGATGACAAACAACACGTAAAATAGAAAGAGTCCAAGATCAACAAGAAGTTAAAAATCAACAACACAAATGCCATCTGATGTTGTTTTGTTAGTTACCAAATACAAACACGTCAACTGAGGTTAATTTAACACAAGGTTTGCCCAGACTTCAAAAGAGACCGTAAGTATCAAAATGAAACTCGAGCTTGACTCTCCTTCGTTCTTTGTGTTTTAAGTCAGAACTGGAACATAAACTTAAGCTAACCCTTTTCACCTAATGTATACGATGATGATGATGACTTGAATAAGGCAACATAATTTTAGGATTGTTCAGATAATGTGCAAACTATGGCATAGAGAAACTTAGAAAACCAACATCATTCTTGGCTTCAATAATCAGGGCTCCCAACCCATTTCAGTAGGTACATAATTTCTAACCTTCGTGCTATAGATCCGTATTTGTGCTATTAAAAACTCAGCTCATCACATTGATGTTTTGGGGTTGGAATAAATGACTTCTCCCCAGCAAACCAGTGCACAACAAATCTCAGAATCTCATAGCAATTCCTGATCAATGCAGATCTTGTAGGTGCTCGGGTTCTCAGTCCTGAAGTCAGTGTGACTTCATTCCCCCATATTCTAAATGTAACCTAACAGACCTTTTGTAAAAAGATGAAACAAGATGGATTTTTGTCCCACTTCCCTTGGCGTCATGGTGTTAATGAGGACTTAACAGAGGGAAAAGGAAACACTTGAAGGATTTCATGCTAGCTTTCCTCCTGCAGGCTTCTAAACCTTGACGCGAGATTATGCAACATGATGGTGGTTTTGTTTCAATTTTCCACCAAGTTTGGAAACCTGCAAGTGGTCCATTCCTTGTAATACTGTTTCTGAAACTCCACTCTCGGCACTTGACATGATTCCCACAGCTAGTAAATCCCACTATGCTAAGCCATAAAGTGCATTTTTCATTGGTCATTCATTCACAAAAAACTTCAACTGACCAATCACGAAAGAGAAAGCCCAATATGCAAATTACATTGTACAGGTACTTGTTGGTCAAATCTTGCACTCTCCACTCACAACATTTACCAAAATTTTCAACCTTGATAATCGCCGATCTGGTGGTTCAAAACACCAATAATTTTAAAAGCATTCCTTATTTTCAGCCGATTTTTAAAAGAACTAAATGCTCAAAATCCATAATACTTCAAGACCCGTAAGTAGTGATTTTTAAGAGATCAAAGTACGTAAAACATGGGTTAATACCTAATTATCGGTTTTCATGAAGATCGTAAAAAACCTCAATAAATATTGACGCAGACCAGAAATTAATGTCAGCCATGCACTCTTCAACTTTCACCATAAATTCAGACCTGTGTACCACTAAAACTGCTTTAGAGTATTCTGCATAACAGATCTGCAGAAAAATTACAAAAAATAGTTGCCAACCTTCATAACTTTGTCTAGGAACTAACTAGATACTAAAGCAAAGATAAAACCTAAAATTGCCACTAGGGGGCACAGTGAAAGTCGTATCTATGCAGAAGTCATTGTCATCTGCCCTATAGGAACATGTCTGTGAATTTTCAAGCAGATCCTCCAAGGGATTTAAAGATATAGCAGACGACACTGGACAGAAATGACTACGCTATGCACACACATATATGTGGGCACATAACCAAAAATGACAGCTTGAAAAAGACTGAGGAGTACTGCAAGAGACAGAGAGATTCCACAAACAACAGCACACTATTGATGTCAACACACAATTACCAAATCCCTACCTTTTGTTATATATAAGTAGAAGAAATCGCAGTAAAGAATGGTTTGAACGCATCCAGCCACAACAGCAATCAGATCAAAGTAACTTTCAGTGTAATATCTGTAGACCCAGTTGAATAGGTAGAGGGCGCGGTAGGCACCAAGGGCAAACAGGTAGTGACTGGTGATGGTCTCCGCCTCACCGGTTTTGCTGACCATGAACAGCTGGGGCAAAATGGCAACAGATTCCAGGTAAATGGAGAATGTCCAAAGAATCTGCAAGAAAAAGGAATTGAAAAAGACATAAAATTCACCAGATATCAAGAAAGTAGCTGGTAAAAGAATGTTAGGATGTAACGGGCTCTCCGTACACATCCAATAGTAGACCATAGGATACCGCATCAAATTCATATAAAGATCGGTTGGAAAAGCATCCATTCCATAATATTTTAATCATTTTAATCTAATTACACAAAACTTGTAACAGGTTTGATTTGTAGTAGCCATTTAAATATATTTAAGAAAAAAATCACCAGCCACTAAGTGGATATTTAATGCAAAAGAAAACAGTACAGCAAAATGTAGACTGTAATTCAGATACATAAATAGAATGCTTGATCCACAAATTTTCATCTTAACATGTTTATACAGGTACCACCACTTCACACTTCATTGATGTGTTCTCTGACTATAAAATTGGTGAGCCCAGATTGAATGGCAGGTAGGGAAACGCTCCCAAACTCACTATCAATAACATTAGTGTTCACAGTCTCAACAAGTTGTAATAAAGGACCACAATATACACAAACACAGCATGTCCCAAGATGGAGATAACTCAAATAAAGGCAGTAAAGACACAATGGAACAAAATTGAATAAGTATAGTGAAAAACAGCTAAGCTAAACAAAATAAATTTTAACACTGGTTATTCCAGAGTGCTCACTGGTACAACAAAGCTCGATCAGATAATACTAGTACTTCAAAATATGCTTGAAATAAATCAGAAGTAATCTGGATTACCCATGAATTTTATAACATAACAAATGGAATGGTGTGTTCACGAGACAAATTTAAACACCTAAATTCAACAGACGGCACGTTACCTCTAATGCAGTGAAGTCGTGGTTGACAAGGAATGCCAGCCCTCCAACAGGAACAACCAGAAACTCCATCCTGAACGAGTCGTGGTTGCTGTCGTAAGTAGCACGGAACTTAACAAACATCAAGTAGAGAGTCGCATATGACGATGCTAAGAAGAAACACTTCATGACAGAGTTGTAGACGGACACAAAGTTGGTGAACAGGTCCAAATACCGAGTGGTAAAAACCAGTGCGAACAGGATCTGACTACGCCCGGATATACCTGAAAGGGGTGGAAGAAAACATCAACAGTGCACACAAGTATAAATAAGTGAAAAGGGGACCTTAAAATGAAAATTTCAATGCTTTTTGAAACTTAACTGTCCCTTCAATAAATACTGGCTTGTAGAAACACTATCTGCATTTTCAAAACTAGGCCACTTACCCTCACCAAATTTGTCTCAGGGGATAGGGGTAAGGCAAATGTAGTGGTAGTCCTTTAGAAGACCAAAAATCCCATCTCATCTCAGAGGGGAGCAAGTCGAGGTCAATCTTATAGTGGTAGACGAATTAAATCAAAGCGTAGTTTCTTCGACAGAATGCAGATTTATTGCCACTGCTACATACAACTATTTAATGTTGTGAGAGCATAAAAGCGTCTTCCACTTGACCCATTTAAACTTGACTTAATTTCTATTTCTGGTATGTAAGACAGGGGCCCGAGTTGACTAGGACGAAACACAAATTCTTTCATCCATGGAAACTAGACATTTTTGTGAATTGTTTGAATAGCTCACTACACAAAATAGCAATTTTGACAACATGGTTGTTGAAAGGAATGTATAAAAAATCTTGGGAAGTTCCCCAATGCATTCAAGAATGCAAAACACTATCCATCAATTACCATATCGTCATCTAGTGACAAATCGCATTTCATCATGTCACTGCTATATCCGAAAAGGACTTCCTAAGAAATGATTTAATTTCCTTTTCAAAAAGCCTGAATGACCATGAAAGAGATAACACCGAGCTCAAACCCTTGATCTTACATACATTAGCACTACATGTACTAGTCTCAGCCTTGCCAAAACAGCTATATTCACAGAGCTAACCACAGGGTCCTAATTGAGTATGATACCGAGGATGTCCATTAAAAACAAGACAAGCTAACAAATACTGGTAGTCTAAGCTGCCACTGACAACTGAATATTAAATGAACTTTAACTATGAAGCAATGTGTAGGGATGACATATTAAATAGCTATTTGTTCAAATGAAAAAAATAATTCTACATCCAAATTTAAGAAAAAATGATTAATGTATATCATTCCATGGCCTACGATGGCAGACATTGCATTCCCATAATCTCACCACTAGACTATAAGAGCTGACATAATTCAAGCTTCTTAAAATAAATTAGAATCTTACATTGAGTGTTCAATTAAGCTCATGGTACAATTATTTTATTCACACTTTCACAAACCAGCACTTTGAACTAGCAAGTCTCTATATCTGGCTTTTCCCGGACAACTTCTAAGATGTTCATTACATTGAAATCTCATCAAATTAGAACAAAACACGGTGGACATAAGCAGTTTTTCCATGGAAAGCACGTAGCACCAAATTAAATGTTTTCCCGTGTTCACAGTTCTGTACCATAGCTGCCATTAGACAGTTGTCTTCACAACAATGTTAGAAGCCCTTGAAAAATGAGAAAAGCACAATTTTTGTCTGAAATTGTTATATTATACAGTAACAAGGTCAATCAGAATTTCACAGCCATGGTCCCTACTGAAATGCAAATGTCTACTAATTTCACTTCTTAAGCCAGTTTCTCACCAAAATCAATACTTCCATGAAGGAACATGAATGATATTCTGAATAAATTTCAGGCCAATTAACTGAATTTGAAAATTATTTTCAAATGACGCTTCATGAACGTTATTGCATGTTTGCAATAAGGCTAACATTCAAGTTTTTTGGAAGCAAACCTGTTTAGCAGACTTGACCTGTAAGTGTATTTGACATGACTTCCACCATCATCAAATAAAAAATAACAAGAGCAACGCGGAGCGTTGAAATGCGCCCACAATTGCACCGCATACGGTATCCTTCTAGGGTTGTTTATTGGTACCATAAAGTGGCCAGTAGAGGGCATACTTTGCAAAATGGAAAGGCATGGTCATTGTCTCCTCAATAGCCGCGGCTAGGGGCAAAATGTGNGCAGAGAACAGACAGTTCATTATAGTAGAGACCGACAAATAAAATGATACGATGCAACAAGATAACTTGTAGAGCCTGGTCTCAAGCAATAATGAACTGCCAGTTCTTTCGAGCCCTGAAATCACACCCAACTTGACTTTTAAAACAAAAAATGAGACCTATTTCATAACCATAAGTTGCCTAAATGGAAAGATGATTTTTGTACACTGGTCAAACATATCTTTAATGTACAACTTTCTGATCACTGATCAAACCTACCGAGTTAGTAAACGACTGCTACTATTTGAAAATTCCAAAGTATACCATCCTGACACAAATTGTCTTCTTTCCAACAATGTGCCAATTTCATAACAATCAATCAAAAATCAACAGATAAATTTACCTCTTATAACACCAAAATGTGTATCACTAAAGCCAGTTCCAGCTCATACAATGAGAACAGCTGAAGAAGTCTGCACCTTATATTAAGAAGTGTTTCACTTCATCTCACATCAACGAATCAACCACGCACTGAATTCACAGATTTTTTGTAAGTTTTATTTTCGGATTTGGAACAGTAACGAAGCAGAAAAGAAGGTCGGACTCAAGGCCGGCTTGTAGCCACCTTGACCATATTCGAAAATTAAGTCGAGCTTCTTTTCAGAGACACCCGAGAATCGCGAATAACAGTGCAGCGTTGATATTTGTTGTGATACGGTAGGCAAATTATACAGGTCCCGACAACTGACCATTCATTGTTGGACTGAACTTGACGCATATGCAACAGAAAAAATGCAATGAAATCCATACTCATCAGCAAGAAAGTGTCTAAAACCTGTAATTTCAATCAAGTTATGCCTCGCTCATGGCAATAACTATCAGTCGGCAAAATACATTTGAGAGCTACCAGGGCTCTCACACCTGAGAAAATAGGTGCTACTGGTAAGTGATTCTGAACTCGAGGGGGATTTTTAATCATTAGAGGTGAATTAAATAAAAGTCGAGTAATTGAGTCCCTTTTGAACATGGTGGCGGGAACTGGTTCCCGGCTGCCATTTTTAAGAGGGACACCTTCACTTTACCTTTACACAGAATTTTAGAGTGTGGTGAGGGGAAATTTGCATGACGTTTGGTGGATATTGACTAATCTGGAAGTGGCTTCAATGACCCAGAGGTAGAACTGGCAATGCAGGTGAGTCAAGAAAAAGGCAAAATTATCTAAAGGAGTTTTGGTTAATTTTATGAAACATGTACATCGTCAGAAAGAAGGAGAAAGTTATAAAAAGTCAGCAGACTTTGGATTTGGCAGTTACTTACACAGTAACAGTCGCTCACTGCCACTGGTAACTTTGATTAGTGATCTGTATGTAGACACTGTACGAGCAAGACTACGTAGGTAACATTAGGTCAGAGACTTCCTGGTTCTTAAAACCGAGGACTGACGTTTACACAAAAGAACCTGCTGTAATAGTCCCGACTATCGACACTTTCAGCGACACAAGAAAACAAGGGAATCTGGGGCTGGAGACCGGTCGTTGGCGCGATGCGGGGCCGCAGCCGACTTGCACACAAACGTTAAAATGCAGCAATAGCATAACACCACCAAAGTTACGAAATATGTTCACTAACCTGCAACTGAACGAGTCTTCCACATTTTTAGCAGCAATAAAATTATAGCCAAAAGGTGAGACATATCACCACAAAGTCGGAAAACGTTCATTTTGGTTCCGTCGTCTGTAGTTTACACGTCCCAATATGGCGTCGCTCGCACCGACGTGGCAATGGTGCATTATGGGAAACAGACGTGGCTTACGCACCAGGTAGCGCGTTGCAAGTGCAGCCATTATAGCCGCACTAATGTTGTCCATAATGGGGGTGCAGCTGAAGCTCCAACTGTACGTGTTTTTAAATGAGAATACGGCTTTCTGGGCCATCAGTGTGTTATTCAATGAGCACTATTGCTTTATCAACGCGCACAATTGCTTAACCTATTTTCGAATATTGGTTACCTGCTGAGATAACTGATTGCAGTACGCTCTGAAGGGTGCATGGCTTTCAGCCGCGCGTGCCAGCCCGCCCCGCGTCAGTCATGCATTGATGCATGGGCTCATCCATTTCTCACTGAGTGCAAGGCGAACTGACGGAGATTATCTGATCAGTACCGGGGCAGTTACGGAATTAATGAGCCCGTCCCGTGAGCACGATCCCCTGCCGCCCCGGCCATAGGCCCCGTCGGCGGAAACGGCGTGGACCCTCATAAGTAATTTTCGTTTGTTTTTCTGACGCAGCCGTTCTAGCGACAGTCGCCGGCGACTGAGCCGATAACCTCTCGACTTCACTCATGAGACAAGACCATTCTAATAATTAAAAACCCAGGGGCGGATACAGGATTTTGAGCACGGTTAAGGGGGGGGGGCAGAGTCAGAGTTAGCCAGGATTACTAACATTCGTACTCCCGAACTGCCAAGGAATCTGAGACAATTTTAGGGGGGACCATGGCCCCCTTTGCTCCCTCTAAATCCGCCACTGGAACCCCTCAACCCCTCACCCCACTTTCCCCAAAAATATGTCGATTATTGGCCATTTGTGTCGCTTTCTCGGATGCTTTGAAAGGTTAACATCAGTAGCGGGGTCAGGTCCGGGCGCTCATCACTGAAGTGGCCGGGGCGCCGCCGCGGCTCTACGCTCTGTGGATGCCGCGGCCCAGCTTTCAGCTGAACAGTCGGTCAGCGGTGGCCGAGGCTGGAGCGCGCTGCAGTCCCCCTGCAGATCTGTCCCTGCGTATGTGCGAAAATTGCGAAGTCTCGAGAACTAAAAGTGTCGATTAATCCGTTATGTGCGCACCCGGGGGAGGGCTCGGGGGGCTCGAATGCCGAGTGGGCAAAAAGGTCCGCCTCAGAGAAACAAAACGTCCGGGAAAACGAGACAAAAGTCAACTAAAAAGGCGCCATTCACGGCTCTGAACGTACGTTGTACCCCTATTTTATTCCTTCCGCTTTTTTGGCAGTGAAAGGTCGATCCACCGTCGTCAGATATTCGAGCCCCCCATATTAAAGGCTGTGTGCACGAATGTTACCGACCATTTAATCATGTGTCGGTTTCAGAAGCGCTGCGTTGAAAATTTTCTTCTAAGTCCCAAGAAATGGGTCGATTATTGGCCATTTGTGTCACTTTCAGAAACGTTGCGTTGAAAGTTTCAGTCCTCAAAAATGTGTCGTTTATTGGCCATTTAAATTGTGTCGGTTTCTGAAACGTACAGCTTGGGCGACGAAATCGATTTTATTAATTGGAGCATGCGCCAGGTCTTCAGTTGTTGATCTGGCGACTAGGCTCTGCGCTAATCGGGTGCCCCCCCCCCCCGCGGCAGTGACTAGTCGTGACCCCGGCGGCTGCGATGAAGCGCCGAGGTGCACATCTTACGCCAGGTCTTCAGCAGGCTCGTAGCCAGCATTGCGCGGGAGGTGGTTTGAATTTCTAGTACGGTAGACTTTTGATATTTTTCAAGTGTCGACGCACGGTAAGGCGCTTGACGCAGCTTAACTGGGGGGAGAGAAATCTGTATAGCCTACACAACGACTCTCAGCTCTATGTTCCCAAGATCAGACAGAATTCTTAATATCAGAAATGAGGATGCCCTGACGATTGCTCACAAAGAACCGGACCCTAATTCGGATGTAATGTGGTCCAAAAAGAGAACCGTTGCCGCGTTATCCCGGCCCTGCCAAACTTTCTAAGCGGGCGTGCTTAAATGAGTGATTTTACACGTATCTCATTATATACTCGGACGGAAATATGTAATCGGAGAATGATCGACTTAAATATTTTGATCTGGTTGTATTTTGCGTATTACTTAACTTGCTTACATCGCTGGAAATGGGAACTATTCCAAAGGTTTTGAAGATTCACTATGATTCTGACAGTTCACTACTCCGAAAAGATCTAAAATTTTGAACGTGTGTGTATCTGATACACTTTTACCTGCAAAATAAGCGACACTTCGGTTATTAGATGCACTAGGTGGTGTACAAACAACGCCCGGATTTCATGCGCATGCGAAATTGCTCGCAAGTCTTTCGAATACGGAAAATGAGTACGTATTTGAATATTTGAAAAACATGAAGCAGGATTAGGGGCTACTGATGAATTATCAGCCACATTACATTAATCAAAGTCCTGACCCGATTGTTGTCCCTGCTTGAGACTGAATGAGTCGTTAGTTAGATTTAAGATTCAGGATTGGCAGTGATTGGAACTGAGATCATTTATAAACAATGTAATCGAAGTTTTAAGAATTATTCAACTTTTGCACACCCTTTAAATAGTTACTACGTCAGTTCTACTCATTAGCAAACAATCAGAGCAATGACCTGTCGGAGTTCTGGTGTCGGAATTGTGGACATTCGAAGTAGTGAACTTTCGGAGTACGTTCGGAGAAGTGGACTTTCAGAGAAGTCGCCATGTAACCTTGGAAATCTTTTCCATCAAGTTTGTTGCTCGTATGACGCGTGCTATGCTGTGCGCCATTNACCGACCACATCAGGGTACCGCCATTGCATTTTTTTCTGAGCATTATATGCAGAATAATTCAAAAACAACATAAGTAATATAACCAATAGATGTAACAGTGGAGCTGCGCGGGAACAAGCGTTTGACATTTTTTACCCGGGCACAATGCGCGGGCCCAAGCGTTTTTGGTATTTTCAATTCATAGAAAGTGTAAAAGGATTTTAATGGCCTCAAAGCATAAAACTAACATCAGAAATAAACTCCCCGCACCCAAAAATATTGAAAACATGGATGTACAACATGATCTGGTGATGATAATAGCCGAGATATGCCAATTTCCATTTTCGGCGGCGGCCATGTTGGATTTTGTGCGTAGCGGCCACTAGGGGGTTAGCACAGTTTGACGGTTTGCGGTGCTTTTTAGAAATGTTTTACCTATTCCTAACATTGTACCAATTTGCACAAACTTGTCACAAAGTGCGCGATTTTTATGAATTCCCTCTCCGCTAATTGGCTTTGATTGACAAGAGAAGACTTTCTTCATTGACAACAGTTTTTATAAAGTCTAAACCAAGTTACATGCTCGTCGGGTTTTTTTTTGTGCAAGATAATACGGTAGTTCATGGGCGGCGCAGCACTGAAAAAAGTGGGGGCTATAGCCTCCCCCCAACCCCCTATGATGCGCCGCCGATGTAAATGTCGGATTTAAACGACGGAGGACTGGCTATGGTGAACTTAATTATCATCGACGTGTACTGAATTTAATGAATGAAAACGCACAGTCTGCACTTTACCGTCCTCTGCCATCATCAAAATAGCAGATAACAAACCTACTTTCGGCTATTTTGTTTCTTGGTTGATTTTAAGGCATTCACACGGCACTACTTTTTGGGACCTCTCTCGCGGCTATACACCCTAGCTAGGTATAGGCATTTACTTCTAGAATTGCTCTATATGTTGTAGCCACCACGCGCGTTCAGTGCCGATGAATAGCATAAAACCTCCTCTAATTGTCTGCACCATCATATCAAGGAGTGTACTTGATAACATTAACCACCATTCGGGTGAAGTTGACCGGGTACGACCCGGTGATTACGTGAATTGAATTCAAAATTATTACTGACTTACGGTAATCATTATAGTTAGTAGTACCAGTAGCTGCAACAATTTTGTTGTTGTTGTCCATCTTTAACCTCCCCCGCACCCCCCTGGCTACGGGCCCGCACGTGCAGTGTTACCTTAGTTCTTAAACATTCCTGCAAGTGTTCTCGAACCCGGTCGCGTGATAAATTGATCCGATGATTTGTCACCCAATTTATATATATCTTGAGGTATAAAACGACACACAATGTCTCCTTTCCATGCCACGATTTCTAGGGCCAGGGCATCGGCAAGAGAAGAGTCAAAATGACATTAAATTTTGAACATTGGTCCGCCTCATACCGTGCAGTGCCATGTGAACTCGATATGTGCCTTTTTGATGATACCAATCCTATTGGTGACTATCGTGGCAAGAGGAATTTGTTTAGACCTGCAGGAGTGAACGCCGGGTCCGTACTGTATTTTGGGTCTAAATACCATTTTAAGTAGTCCCTCTCCCTCTCTCAGGATCTGCACTAACACGCAACGAGCATTAATTTCTGAATCTATCATGACGGGTTAGTCACAGTCTGGCTTAGAATCGCTTACTAGGCCATGCGTTGAGGCAAGAAAACACCAAATCAGCCGGTTGGATTTGGGGTTGTTCTAAAACCCCATTGTGTAGGAGTACTTGGCTGGTGTCACTTAACTCTCATTTTAAGTGAAATGTCTGCCGGAGAAGCAAGGGACCCGGCGCCGGCAGTCTGGGATTCATTATTCAAAACATTCAAGGAAAATATGGTTCTCAACCGCGGTGACGCCAAATTATAGACATACCCATTTCCGATAGTAGGCGCAACGTGTATATCCGGCAAATGGTAATTTCTACGTTTCTTGGACCCCAATAGTATAAGCGTGGAAAACTAGGCATCCATAAATAGAAATGTGTCGTGAAATATGTCAGTGGCGGATCTAGGATATCACAAGGGGGGGGCCAACATTTTGTCCGGCTGTAAACATTTGCGCAAAGTGAACCACGATTGTAGATGCGCATAGCACCGAATGGGGGTAGGTTTGCCCCCCTCCCGCCCAGGAAATTCTTCTGTTTTTACCTCTAAAAATCAAGTATTTTCCTTGATTCCTGAAGTGTTATCCAAGAAAAAAGGCAAAAAAAAAACCGAACGTGTCAAACTGGTAAAACTGCAAGTACCAAAGACTCGAACTCACGACCTTGCTCATAGAGCGCGCGTGCGTTACCGCTACACCACCACTCGTCATACTAAGAGACCTACTTGTTTATGGTCCTCCACAGCGTTTGCCAGCGAAACCTTCTTTTTGTAATGCTTATTACACGTTTTGTGCCATCGATGTCTTAACAATTATTTCCGTAAGTGTTGGCTTGACTGTTGCGTTTGCACGACGGTCATCGACTAAAGAATGATCTTTAACAAGTTTCCCAGTCTCACCACATGCACTCAGCCGGCTCCACAAAAAAACACTGGACAACAGGTACGGATCTCAAGACCCCCTCCAAATATTTCGGAAACACCGGAAATTATCTCATTTGTTTCGCAACCCCTCCCCCACAGGTTTAGAGTATTTAACGTCTGGATAAACCCGTCGTTTAATGCGGAGTGGACACCTGTTCACTTGTTAATTACATGGATGTCAAGTTGTGACTGTTTCACAATCATACGTGGACTAACAGTTACACATACCTGAACTATGTGAACCACGTAAGAATGATGTTGACAACACCTGCGAGCAATAACATGTTGAGGCAAAGACTACAAGGGCATTTTGATTAACTACAGTATACTTCTGGTTCTTTTGCTCCCAATTTTCCACGTTTCTTCCCAGCCTAGTATCTATTCAGTTTTCCAAAGCATTGCATTCGATGGACTAATGAAAATAACACGAATATAAAATTTGAGAATATACTGGAGATAATAAAAAAGAATCTATTCCTCCGTACAAGTGTTGATATACTACCGACATTGCGGAGACGACCGCGGCCTTTTTCGAATCGATACGTATACATGTCTTATTATTGAAACCGCTCGTTCGCCACCTAACTGTACACGTGTTGATGCAAACAGTATTCGTAGACCGTAGAGGGCTATAAACTCGCCTTCCGTCACAAAAAAACAACTTTTGGTTTAGAACATGAGGCTATGAAATTTGCATTAAATTTTTCTATAGGAATAGATGTGATATCTGGTCTTGGAAAGACCTGCAGACGCGTAGCCAGCATTTCTTGAAAGGTGGACGTTTGACATTTTGCCGCAAACGTCAACACTAGAGTTTTCGGTAAGGCCCTTGACGCAGCTTAATTATGGGGATGGAAAATCCGTGTGCACGGCAACGATGACTCTCACTGTGAGCTCTATGTTCCTGAGATCACGGAATTCGTATAACTGAAATGAGGATGTCGTGCCGGTTGCTCGCATGGGACTCAAATTCGGATATAATGTGATCCACAAAGAGAACGTTCTCGCGTTGCCTCTTGCCAAGTCAAATCAGGCGTGTTTAAATGAGTGATTACACCTCATTATATACTCGGACAGAAATATTTAGTCGGAGAATGACTTGACATATTTTTTCTCATCTGATTGTATTTTTGCGTGTCAAGTTTCTTACATCGCTGGAAATGGGTATACATATCAGTCCACTATTCCGATGGATCACTATTCCGATGGATCACTATTCCGATGGATCACTATTCCGATACCTTTCACTCCGATCAGGTTCACAACTCCGAAGGTTCACTACTCCAAAAATACAAGTCTTAATTTTCGGACTCACCTCAGATGTAATTGTTATACTTTTACATGAAAAAATAAACGACACTTCGATTATTAGATGCAACAACTGTATAGTGAAAACAACGCCCGGGTAATAAGTTTGGATTTCATGCGTATGCGAAATCAGTGCCCGCATACCTCTGACGAATACGGAAAAATGAACTCGTACGTAATTGCATTTCTAAAAGAATATGAAGTAGGGATATTGATTAATTATCAACCACGATGCCTTCATCAAATCCATGTCAAGATTGTACCATTTCACGGCGCGACTAAAAAGTTCACTTGTAGGGCCGCTGCGCCTCAACCCGCTCACCAACCAAACTGCTCGCACGGCCGGAAACTAAATGTAGGCCTAGTTAGTAGGCTACCTTGTCCCTACAGTCTTCACGAAAGTTTCATCCAATCTTCGTCGTTAGTCTCCGCCGTTCCCCTGTATTGGAGTCTGAGTCTGTAGTTAATTAGACTCGATTAACTACGATTGGCAGCCCCAGCTGTCTTGGAATTCTGAACTATTTTGTAAATGATGTTATCAATGTTTTAGGAACTATTCAATTTTGCTCACTCTTTAAATGGTTACTAAATGGACACAAATTGACAACCCTTTTTTCATGTCAGTGCCAACTCATTATAGTAGACAATCAGAACTGTCGGAGTTCTCAGGGATCAGTACTGAGAAGACCTACAGCTGGGGCGTTTCACTAATTGGGCCCGCGGTGTCCATAGAGATCACTAACGGCGGGAGGGGGTAGGTTTTTGTATTGTATTAAACAGCTCAAATGGAGATTCAACTAATTAAGGAGTGTGAGGCCTGACACTCCTCGAACGATTAGTGATCGGTAAACTTTCTAGTGGCTGTGTGTTTGTCAGATCATGTCTTACACTGTCTAACTGTCTATTTGTGTCAGTTGCATGACTGAAAAGATCCGTACTATCATACGCGCTCCCCGGCAGCGCCTTTGGGGGGGGGGGCTCGAATTATTGTCATGATTATTGCGGACCTTTTACTAGCAAAAAACGGGGGAACTAGTAAAAAAACGGGTCTTGAGTTTAGTGGACTTTTGTCTCGTTTCCCTAGTCAGTCGGACTTTTTGTGTCCGCCCGGACTCTGCCCGGCGACTAAGCGGACCTTATAGTTGCCCCAATTCAGTCGGCAATAGGGGGGACTTTGAACCCCCCCGTTTATGCAGCGTACGTGCACTGAATCCGCACTGAACCCCGCCTGGCCGGTCAGTGCAGTGCCGGCAGTGCGTCATATGATATGATAGGCTTGGTCAAACCGAGTACTCTGGGTCCCCCGGCCGCCGGTTTCGCGCCAGATTGCACAAATTCGGCAAAAGTTAAGGAACATTGAATCTTTGTTTAAGACTGATTCATGCAACGGGTCACTTGTCCCGCTTAAAATCCGACTTAATCATGGGACCCGCAGCGGGCGCCGGAAAATGCTTCTAACGCGGTGGCCGACAGTCCCCGAGCCTCCACCCAAGTTTAAGTTTAGCGGATGGCCACAGTGACCTGAGCCAGAGCCGTTCAACTGTGCGTGAACTTGGAATCCTACTTAATCTCAAGATCACGTACGTATGCGTGAACTCGGAATACACCACAGAACTCGGAAAGTTCACTCAAATAATCACGTTTTCGTTGATAAACTTTTGCCCTGCACCAAAGAGCAAATTCAGGCCTACATAGTAAATGCAAACTTTCCAGTCTTTCAACTATTTATCCACCAAACGAAAATTATTAACCATTCACACATTAACCCGATTCTATGGCACAAGTTCCAATAAAGGAGAAAATTGTTAACCCGTAAAGGAGAAAATTGTTAACCGTGAGGCCAATAACCGCAACATTTTTCCAAGTTCACGCACACGCGATCTTGAGATCGTAGATTCGCGCACAGCAGCGCCTCTCCTAGGCATTGACCGTAACCATCTAAAACATGGCGACCCATCAGGCTGGTGAGTTTCGATCAGCGTTCATGACTTTCTTGCTATTTAGTTGTAGCTTAATGATTAAATTGTTTTATTGTGAAAAACATTGCCCGACCTCTGTATGAAACATTCTCTTATCAAAATATTTCCTCTGTTTAACGAACACCTGTTTTTGCTGGGCCTCAGCAGGCTCAGCCACGCCGAGAGGAGGCAGCACACTCAGAGTTACAGTTACGGAGGCACAGAACAGTTCTCACAGGGGTTTGCCTATCAGAACACACGTCAATGGACTCTTCACCCTTTATTCACTCTGTCACAAACTGCGTGCAAAGAACTACCGATTCCAAAAATGTGGTCCACAAGTATACTGGGGAACCCAATGTTCGTCCGCCTAAGCATAAAACCGACTTGCTGTTGTACTCACCGAATTATTCCACTTCAAAGTTATGATCTGAATAGGATTCGATTTAACTCTCACAGATATACCGCATTCATCGATTCGGAAGTTTTCTTTAATTTGTGCCGAGTTATTTCAAATGTGCACTGCCTTCGGCAGCCATTTTATTGTGACACCTAAG
>NMRA01000272.1:375816-391621 GCA_002633005.1 Phoronis australis
TTTTTTTGTTTCTTTTAACTTTCTTGTGGAATGCCTCTTCTAGATTTAGGGTCAAAGTGGATCCGATGGTTTCTGATGTGATGACAACGCTTGGAGAGCCAGCATTCAGCATCTGTGTTTCAGGTTTAAAACGGAAGTGATACTTCGTGATACCATTGTTATGACTATTTCATCAAAGAACATTCGTATTGGATACCTTGCAAACATTCAAAACACTTATTATCGTTTCACATGTGCTCAAACTAACATAACTTAACACTCCTGTTTCTAATACACAACAATAACGTAATCTCCTAGCTAGGCCCAGGTTCCAATCTCCGTACGTCAGAACCGCTCAAGTGACTTTCTACATAAAGTTGCAAAACCCTTTAACCCGATTTAAAGTTGTTGCCTAAGTATTTTTGGGTCCGAGTCGCGCAATTACGACATGTTGCCTGGCGAACACCAAGTCGGCTTACCGGCCAACAACATGCCGAGGAAATAGACATTTCACCATTTCGCCTAAAATATTTCGTCGTTTTACATGTATTAAAAAGCGAGATAGACGTCAACACAGTACAAAAGTTCATTCGATGACGTGAACTCAATAAAAAGGATCTCAGTTGGTATCGTTGAGAATGGCTGGTTGGAAAAATGCCAAAAGAAGGACCAGGCTAAAAACTGTTCGTTCACGCATAGAACTCTAGTACAGCTAGGCTAGAGTTCTGAGGTTAAAGCGTCTGGTTCAAACTGCCAACTCGTCCTTGTCGTGTGCGCAACTCATAAATCGTGCGCCCGACATAGTTTTTAGCTCGGTTTCGTCAGTGCGTGATCCAGATGGAACCGGAGATTCATTTGCTTCGGCTCGGCTGACGAATGGTTGCACGTATCTACCGGTATGTAACGGAAAAGCATCAGCGTCATCATCTGAAAATAAATTACACAGCAATGTACATGGCGACCGTAAGATATAGCCTAGTCTCTTTTGAATAAAGTGTGACGCATTGAAGGGATACACAAGTTCCAAAAATTACAGAGAAGACCAGAATTCACGATAGGATCGTTGGAGGTGTTAGGCTGGACACTGAAACGTTATGCATATACCCAGTTGTTGCCAACGGCATGGGCGGCGCAGCACCGAAAAAAGTGGAGGTGCTAAAGCCCCCCCCCCAGCCCCCTATGGTGCGCCGCCCATGAACCGGGGATAGTATAGTTAGTTTAGGCGACTGCCATTTCCGACTCGTCACTACTAAGCAAAAAGTCATCGGGTGGTACTTTCTGCCGGTCACCCATCGGTAAAATGTTTCACTGATCTACAAACTATAAAACGAGAAGTTGGCTCTAGTTCTGTGTGCAAACTAAATGCTGACATTGACTAGTTTCCGAGCCGTTGCGAGGAAACTTTCATTTCATCGAATTCGTAATATATGAACCGTGTGCTGCACAGGACCTCAGAGACACAAAATACCTACCTTCGTTATTTTCATCGAGTGTGTGGTCGCTGTGGTAGGAAGGCGGATGGGTCACTTCGTCCATTTTTAAACGAATGGAGTCATTGTTTTTTGTAGGCAGCAGGTATTTGGTCTCTGGGCTACTTCTACTGCTGCTGTTGCTGTTGTTGTTTTCAGTTGCTGTCTGCGGTAGTGGCAGTTTGGGTTTGCAGCAGAGTTTCCTCAAGAACATATAGTATACTTGTAACACAAGTATCATTACAACAACTACAGCTATTCCGTACACTAGATAACGTACTACTAATGCTTCACCACTGTCTTCCGTTGCTGCAAAAGCAAAAGAATACGCTTCAGTTCTTAGTCAAAATGACTTCCAAAAAGAGATTCCAAAAATGATGCTAAATTTGACATGTTGATTTTTATGTAAAATTACTAGTTCTACTGCTACAAGTGTTTTGTAGTTGATCTTTACTCTGTTCGACGTTTAGATTAAGCACGTGAGATACGGCATCATTGTCGAGTCAACCATTATCCTATATAATTTTTGATGGAATCACGATTTTATGTTATTTACTTGTCTCGCTGGCTCATGAAACTTAGAGGAGATAAAAAATAAATTATAACCCATAAATCAAATCAATTTGTCCTGTTGATATTTCTCTCGAGCTGAAACTTTCCAAGTCATTAGCAGATTTTCTCGGCTGATCTTTAGACTCAGGCTATTTTCGTTTTCACCTGAGGAATCCACATGAACTTTCTGATAATTCACCGTGTGTTGTATTTTTATGTCAATCCTTTCATACGATTGCCGACTATTCCTGAACTGTACGTTTGAATTCACTAGCTCGTGCAGCCGCGCATCCCTTGAAAATTCTGATGTCGGGTAGCATTCAGAGCATGGCACAAATGAGTGTAAGTGCATTATGAAACACATTCACAAATTCACTAACGAGGAATTTCTCGAATTCATTATCTGTGAGTATGTCTATTATTCGATGTAGACGATTTCATAGTCTAAGAAACAGAGCAGACGATGGCACTAGGATACCAAAACAGGAAAAGCATGAAAAGTAATAGTAACAAACGACGAAATAAGACGAAATAGCTTTAGTGGTCGGATAAAAAGGCAAAAATAAACCAATTGCTCGAGCACGTCACACTAGTGGATCTCCGGGATATCGTAATAATTAAGGGGCGAATATGAAAACCTCAGTGTAGTCTGACTTAAAACTTCAATACCTACTCCTTACTTAGTGAGTATATGTCAGTAATACAGAACAGAAATGCGCCCTGAGGAGCGACACTTGGGAAAATCGACCGAAGAAGTGAAGTCACTTCAGCCACGATGGTAGCGACACCAAGATCACAATGCCGACTTTCATAATTGGACACCGAAGATGTCATGGAAGACCAAGACTCCGCCAAATACATTGCCACCCAAAAGTTTTTGGAAAGTGAACGCTGACAACAATGAATTAAGTTAACTTCGACGACGCCACACAGACGATGCAGACAAATGTGCAACGACCTACACGCTGACTCCAACAACCGAACTTGAGCTGACACCGACAATCTGTGACTACTTACTATAGGCCGACAACGAGGACGATAAAACCAATGCCACAGACGTTGATTGACGACCTTGGTGTCGACAGAGGTGTATTCCTATTTTCTTCGTAAGTCGCACTAAAGAAAACCACCCTTCACTTAGTTGTATCCACTTTAATTTGTTGGGGGCCTGCCGTTGCCCATCATCTAGGCACTCCGCGGGGGAAATTGCACTGTCACCTCTCATTAGACCGCTGGCGCCAAGCAATGGTCAATTGCAAATGTATCGATCAGTTACTATTGACCAGGCTGTGTGTAATGTCTCGACATTGCCAACCCTGGCCATGAAAATATCCATGTCCGCCCACGATAATCCAAGCTTTGTAACTGATGAGGATGAGATTATGATTGACTAATATAAATATACCAGTAACAGGGCCCCCGAGGGGGGGGGGGGGGNAACAAAAGTTCACGGAGAGTGAAAATGAAGCCTTAGGGCCAGCGCCGACGTACAGTTGGGCTGTCTGCCCCAAGTGAGCTATATCTGTAAGCTGACATCTCACACCAACTAAAGGAGTGAAAATGTGAATTTGACCTCGGCTAGCCGCTGAGTTAGGATTCACTTAAGACAGGCAGCTCAGTTTAATCTCAAGATCACGTATTCGTGAACTTGGAGTTAAATATTCATTTGGGCAATCAGGTAAAAATTTGTGAACAGTGTAAAGTTTTTGTAATTATTGGCTTCACGATCACCCATTTTCTCCTTTCAAGCGTAACTTGTGTCAAAGAATCAGAGAAATATGTGGATGGTTAAATTAATTATTTTTCGGTGAATAAGATTGCCAATAGTTGAAATAAGATTGGAAAAAGTATTTTATGTTATTTTTAACATACAATTTGATTTAGTGCAGTGCAAATTTTTATCAGCATGAACGTGATTAGACCGAGTGAACTTTACAAATTTCCCCGTTTTCCAAGTTCACGCTCACGCGTTCTTGAGATTAAGCAAGATTCCAAGTTCATACACAGCATTACTAGGCACATCCCAAATTTGCATTGATAAAGCTTAGGCCTTATTTTGTTTTTGATTCACATAAGCATTGCCTGGAGACGAGTGTTGCTTTTGTCCAACGCCCTGTGGACGTTTGATGACCACAATCACTTAAAAAATCGACAATGACGCACAGAGAGGAAGCAGTTTGACATATTTTGCGCCTACGTAAACGTCTAAGCTTGTTGACGTATTGATTTAGTTGATCGCGTGGTTGGATCAGTCACACGTGGCTTGTATACTATACTGATATTTACGACTTGGGGCACTATGAACGCAAAAAAATCTCATAGATGACGTGTGACTCACCCTTGAGATTCGAAGAACGTGGTCCAACCTTCAGTTGGGTCACGATTGTTGATGGTACAAACGTTGTCGCTTTGCGCTGCTCATTCATGTAATCTGAAAAAAGAATGACATTAAAAATCAACTGAACTGAGTGTCAAATGCAAGTGGATGTCCATTTTTCACCAGGCGCACTGAGTTTCAAAATTAAACAAACAGCCGACCGAATAGTCTCCTACGAAAGGTCATACTATACTATGCAATGAGAGGAAAATGGCAAAAACAATGTTATTATTTCACACATCTTCACAGGAAAATGACGGGAACAATTTTGGGCAAGTGATGAGGCAGAGATCAAGAATTGCAGTATTTATGTGCAGTTCCCGTGTGGTTTATTTTACAAATCAATAGATACATAAACCGATCGAGACACTCGACAGGCGCGCCGATAAACAGAGATACTAACAGACTAAAAGACAGACAGACAGACAGACAGACAGACAGACAGACAGACAGACAGATAGATAGACAGACGGACAGACAGATAGATAGACAGACGGACAGACAGACAAACGGACGGACAGACAAACTGCGCACAATGCTGGTAATTTTCTAGGCAAGTTACGCGCACCTTATTGTTCATGGCACATTACACGCTCAGCCCCAGACAGCTGTCCTCAGCTTATATTGGCAGGCTAATTGTTTTCTACTGAGATGAATATGCTATGTCTATGCATTCACTGAGCCAAATATCCACAAAACTATAGATTTTATTGACTTTTCACCAATCTGTTATTAATTGGGTCTCGTAAACATGTCTTTTTAGTTAAATTTAGCAAAAAACGACACATTGATAGGAAAACAACGGTATCACAAACATGATCAAGCTTTATTTGATACAAACGTTTAAAGTGAGATTTTAAAAATTCTGTGATAGTTTTCGAAAATATCCTATTTTCTTTTTCGGCGTTATATGCACTGTTTCAAAGTTTTTGTTGACACATTTGTCAAAAACTATGCAGCACATTTCTAATGTATCATAACCAAATTGAACAGTAATATCATTCTCATCTGTGTGTCACAATATATGCTACATTTTCTACGACCGACCACACTGGCTACCGGGTCACTGCATCGACCAGGGTATAAGAGTCGTTTTGATCTTGAACTTATTTTAATGAACAATATAATACGTTTGCTCTGAATATGTATTCAATCATAATTACCTGCACATTCTAGTTCACACTTGTCTCTTCTCGTCGGTGATGCTGTTTTCAGCCTGGCTGGGCTACATCGTCCACTGCAGTGAACACAGACTTCCAGACCGGTGTCACAGAAGAAGTAGGTCAACTGGTCACATTCTGTGGCGTCACGACACGGAGTATATGTAGCTGAACAAAATATCACTTGTGATAGCAAAAAGTAAGCGAAAAAGAAGGGAATCGCTAACTTTGGAGCTTTTACTGCCTCCATTGTTGGTTTTTCTCAATGTCATGCCACTCCTATGACTGACGTACATCAGGATCGGCTTTTCCCATGGTCACGCGTCTCTATTTTTGGACTACAAGGAAAATCCCTACTTCATGGTGACCAGTATCCGGCGGCTTAACTTTAAAGGAGGAACACGAAGTTAAGCATATTAAAAAAACTAAAACTTTAACAAAAGTTAGCGTGGTTAGTTGTTTCAGTTGTTATGAATTCGAAGCAGGCGGCGTGGGCGGCTCAGCGGCCCCCAGGCCGGGCGCGTGGGAGGGTGACATCACTACGATGAGAATTTGTTTTAGATTAGTGAAAATTCTCCGGCCTCAACCTTCAAAAATTTACATTTATTAGAAAAGCAAGTAAAACATCCATTTGTAAAATTCTAAGAATTTGTATAAACTTTCTGCCTTACAAGTCTCATTCAGCCATCTGCCAAATGACTCATCAATGTTACAAACTTGATTGCCAACAGGATCGCTGCGTAAAAGTTTACTTCCGTTTTATCACACGTGTGCCTAGCAGAACATAGGCATTACAGAAATGTCTTTGACTCTCAAATCGAAGTAAGTATTTCACAGTGTTTACGTAAATGTTATGGTGATAGTCTGATACAATGGTCCCTGACTGCTTGAGAACCAGAGAGTATTTTACGATGATAGATCCACACAGTCACAGTCTCAGACTCAGTCACCACGTTCACGCTCCACGACCACGACCATTTATGTCCACGGTTTATGCCTTGGATTATCATTAATCTTAGTTATTGCTAGCCTTGGTCCGAGCAGGTGCAAAGCTGCCTGTATACTAAATATACAGCTTTGCGCAGATGTGGGTAAACAAAGTGGCCAAATAAAATCTCACAAAATTAGTGTCATTAAAAACTACACTCTTCGTTGTGTAAACTTTATTATTTACTGGTGTTGAAAAGATTGGAGTTTTACCATTATTCTCCTGCAATAAAGTTGTGGAGTGATCTCATGCTTAGGATTTCAGCGGCATGAAATATTGCATCCCTATTGGCCAATTTATTTATTTGCTGATTCTTCACTTAAACTGTTCTTCAACGAATGTGTGCTCATGTCACAAAAAATATCGGAATTGGTTTCATTTCGTTACAAGTTTTCAGTATTTTAATACCAGCAAACTGAATTACAAAACTAATTTTGCTGCTGCGAAGCTGCTATCGTCTCCTGAGAGATCTCGCAAAGAATTAAGGAAATGTCACATGTGAGTGTTATAAGTGTACTGTTTTCAAAACAACAACAGACTTTTCATTGTTATTAAAGGCGGGGCATTACGCAAGAAAATGATGTTATTAGATTTTTTTCACTTAAACGACTGCAACGAGCATGGTGAGTGTCGGTTGACTCCCAGATTTTGTATGCGTCCTCGCCGGTCGTTAGCTCTAGATGTTGATATAGGCTTCATGACGAGGTGATGAGCAGAACTACCCGTGCTGTGTGAAATTTTGGATTCTAACGGAGCTCAACATACAGTGGTACCTAGCTGTATTTTGACGATAGTCCTCGTAAAGCTATCTGGCTGGCTACACACAGTGGTTCTTTGCTGTATTTTGACAATAATCTTCATACAGCTAGCTAGCTGGCAATGGTTATGCATGCTGTGTCATGTAACTGTAGCTGTTGTGCGCAAGGATTGCCTGAATCATCATATGAGTTCATAACAAGTGTTCCTATTCAATCACACAGTTTTCGGTAAGATTGTTGCACGTTTTAGAAGTCTACAAACTGGCGTGCTTTTGTCTTCCACATATGTTGCTCAGATTGGTCGCAGAACATCGCCATCATTAGCCAGTCAGCTAGCTGTATGAAGACTAACGTAATACAGCTAAGCACCTCTGTGTGTTAAGCTCCTGTTGTGAATAGACCTTGAAATGTCACACTGCCAGTGTAGTGTTATGTAGATAGTAATAGGTGGCACTGTTAGCAAGATGTCGGTTGCCTTAGTTGGGTTTGTGAGCTCAGTGAGTTACAAATAAAAATTTATATAAAGCGTTCCTACAATGGATTTTTGTTCTTTTTGAGGTTTTAGACCGTAAATGATAATTTTATACCACAAAATCTAGCTAAAAAAGCACTTATTTTGGAAAATAATTGAGGAATTTTGAAGTTGCTGATAAGTTGAACCTGCATTCTCTAACCGACACGTGCATTGGCGTAGCCAAGTATGCAATGTGAAATAGAAGAAAATATTTGTTGAAACAATACTTGCGACTTTTCTAGGACTGACCTGCTGTATGATTATCTTCAAAGTCGTTATAGGTGCAAAGATTGATAACTGAGTGCAAACTTCCTCCATTTGATCACAGTCCAAATTTTGCAACGTGAATGATTTAAAAACGTCCTGCTGAAAAGAATCGCGAAATGTTGCCCTTGCCAAATGACGTATTTGATATGAAGAGTTCACTGGAAATTTCACATTAAAAAATTCATGTGACTTATGCTGTTTACATATACAATAATTAGTTTTCCATGAAATGAAAAGCCCCAAAATAATTCTAACTCTGTGTCGGTTTCCCTTATTGGGTGATCAGACCTTGCTTCTTAGGACAGAAATTGTGCCATATATGGGAAAAATAGGTCGGCCTAAAAAACAAGACGTGACCCCGTCATGCATGTGGCTAGTATTGCTTTGCCTTGCAAAAAGCAAAGCTGGGATTTGGCTTCTAAACACTGAGAAAGATGGGGTCTTTTGAAAAGTCAATTTGTTGTTGTGTAGGATGAGAGATTGACTATGGACTGCATATGTGTCAATTTCAAACTCGCTCGTGGTTTTTTAAATTAATGAGATGCTTACATAATATGTAGAATTTTTAAGTTAAATTACCATGGTGTTGTGTTGACACCTATTGCTGAAATTCGACAACTGTTCTGTTAACAAGTATCTCTGAAAAGCAAGAGAGAGAGAAGGAGAGGGAGAGGGAATAACACTTTAATTCATATTAACATATAATAGAATGTTTAACACAATTCAAATTATGAGACCTTCTAAAGTTTTTTACTACCATGAAGATCCCCTTTACATAAACAAGTGGCAAATAAAAAATCAATAATAATAAATAAAATGTACAGTGATGAACAATAGACTGTCAGCAACATTCATGTTGCAGTTTTGGAGTCCATCTTGGGTTTGCTAACTGAACCTAGGTATTTCGGGATTCAAAATGTTATACTGAATCCCTAGAAACTATTCTCCACTTTTCTGAACAAAAACCGAAAAAACTTGGTAATGGTAGTTCCTCTCCAATTCACTATACAATGTGATGGGCAATGGACATTCTATTTTCAAAATAAGATTTAAGAAAATGCCACTATATTATTAGCTTATCTTTTACTTAATTGTTTGCAACAAGGTAATCATCTTATCAAAAACACATTGTAGCCCTTGGAAAAGTGTTGTGATCCAAAACCTTTTATTGAGCCAAAGTAACCATTTACACTTCAGTTCTTCCTTTTATAGTAATAACTGCTCAGACTCATTGTGTTTACGCTATTCAAATACTTATGTTGGGGATGATTTTGTCTATGAAAATTTTGGCAATAATTTTTGTACTAAACTGGTGAAAAGTTACCTTGATGTGTGACAGAAACTTAAACTTTTCTATGGACAGACATAATACAGAAAGGCAATGAATTATAGTGATTTCTGGTTTTGGATATCCTCGCTGTTTGACTATCAAGTTTTCAATTTTTTACCCAGTTATCAAGTGATTTTAGTCTTGTCAAATTCATGTTATGGTTTAAGTGTCAAGTTGGTCTGAAGGTTTCAGATGTTATATTTTTGTTGCAATGTCCAATTGATGTTTACATTAACAATAGGGCCAATATAAAGTGTCTCCATGCCAGAGTTATCTTTAATGACTTTGTGGTCAACAGATGATCCACAGCTGTGAATTGCCTGTACCTCCATGGGCACATATTTGTTAACACACCTACACACACACGTGCGCACGCACACACACACACGCACACACACACACACGCACAGACAATATTGTATCAAATGTGTGGGCAGACTTCGCGTGCGTGGGCTGGCAACAGTGCTCTTGACAAAACCCAGCCTAGCTGCAGGTTATATTCAAGAATATTTGCTAACAATCTCAATTGCAATGTTAATTTAAGCAATAGAAATACATCAGAAAAGCAGAGGAAACGAGACAAATAATACGCAAACAGTGCGTGTCAACTGCCAGTTGTCAAATTATGACAAGGGATTTACTGAATTTTACTTTAATGGGTGGGTGATGGGGTTAGTAATAAAGACAGTATGTCTCACCCAGTATTAGTTCTTGATAATTGTGTGGAATTGCCTGACCACTCAGGAGTGTCTGTGCTCTGCTTTCTTTCATCTGACTTGCCACGTCTGAAAAGTTTTCGGTACAAAGTGTACAACAACTGTTTTGTTGTATCTGTAAACTCCTGGCTTCGGGTGATCAAAATTGCGCTATTAACGCATGAATTTGCAACAACGAAAAAAGCAGAAATCTTGTGAACCGTAGGCGGAAGGCTGTTGTACCTGTCAGCAACAATAAGAACTCCATAAGGGACGCAACACACTGCAAAAATCACAGTAATTAGCAACATTGTCACGGTGGCATTCCTTTTGTTAGCATTAGTTTGACGCAAAGCCTGATTTTCTTGTCTGCCATTGCTGCTGCTGAACAGCAGTTGTTTATCACATTTGTTGATTTCTTTAAAAACATTCACGTAGCAAAAGATTAATGCAGTGGCTGGGATAACGATTCCCACTACGAATATGAAAATATTGTAGGAGTATGCAGCCGTCCGATTGTATGCGCACAAGAATTCCCCCTCGTTGTATTGAATTTCTGACCATCCATACAATGGTGGTGTTGCGCAACTTGTACAGAACAACCATAGAAGTATAACTACGGCAACTGTGCCACGAGGTGCAAACACTATTTCATGCATCTTTGGCTTGCATATTTTTAAATAGCGTTGAACTGCTATTAAAACTATGCTATACAGTGACATTCCACATGTAAAAGTTATCGTAATGCCAGTCACTTGGCATGTGGCTTCGTCCGTGGCATTAGACTGAAAAGCTACATTGACAAGAATGAATGGCATGATAAAGGCAGTGTTGATTAGATCAGCTCCAGCTAGATGGGCAAGGAAAATGTGCCAGACTTTACGGTGCTGCTTCAATCTGATGATCGTTGCGATAATGACGACATTGCCAAATATGCCCCACGTTATACATGGAACAAGAAGCAAAATGTCGACAACCATCTCTGCTGTTTTAGAAGCTTCTTCACTTCCATTGTTGCTTGAAGAAGATGTCTGGTTTGTGACGACCTCTGGAAATCCCATCACTGTGGTGACTGGCAGAGAATTGATGCTTGATACTTGATGCAATAACAGTTGTGCTGTCAAAATTTTATCGTTGTTGCTTATTTTCAACAATTGAGTTTTCGTTTCTGAAGAGATTGTTGCGATATTTCTTCTGAACCTCTATGTGATTATCAGTAGAACTGAAATGTGAGAATTTTATTAGAACATTTCAGATAAATGAAATGGCGTGCTCGCTAACAGTAACATATAGAGCGTTGCTCTGTATACTAACCGTTGAAATGATATACTACAACACTTTCATCGTATTACTGCCGTAACTGCAGTATCTCAACAGAATGTTTCAATTCCTTGAAAGCATTGTTTACTAACCTGCGATCAAAAGCAGAAGAACTTAGCAAGTTTGAGTCAGTCCTACCGATGAAGTGGTTTTACAATACCCACTCATTTATATCCTCTTTTCATCACTGTTCATCATCTTTTCAGGGTAAACAAATGCTTAAAACTATCATTCTTCCCCGTTACTAACTACCGTCTAACCCAGCCACTTGGCAAATGATTCTGATACTGAATATTTATAAGGAGGGTCCATTTCCGGATTGCAACTCAGGGTTTTTTCTAGCGATCAAATATCAAATATCTGATGTGAGTTTGATGCAAATGAGGTCAAGTTTAGTAAAGTTAAGTTACTTTAAGCAATGCTCAACTGTCAGTTCTTCACAATACGAGAAGTCAATTCTGTTCTGAATTAGAAACAATTTGAGACCAGTTTTACAAGACTAGGTTAGTACGTTTTGTAAATGAAAAGTTAATTTTAAGGAAGGCAGGTTTGTAGCAGCACTGATGAAATGTTGAACTGAAAAAATGAGACAGTCCTAATGAATTATGTGTCGTTTGCTTCTAACATCTGTAATCTACTATTCAGCTGAACAAGTTACAACTGAAACCATTCTACAGATGTAAACTGAGGTAGGAAATAGGGACATCCGTCTGAGAAGACATAATGAGGTAAAACGGGAATCGAATGATTTGTTTGCTTTCTCCTAAAATCAGTTTCATATTATTCCTTACTGGGAGAGTGTTCTATTTCTTAACATCGAAATCGTCAACAACACAATAAATGCTTTAGAGATTACAGAGGTTGGCCACCCTTAAAATTATGAATTCGTCGTATGTGTGCATTGCTGGTGTCTTAAGGAGCTGGCAGATTTGGCAACAGTTCAAAAATGTATGAGTGTGCTAATGCTTTTAAAGAACCCTTGGATACTTTGGGTAAGAATTCAACAGCTAAACAGCAGTGAAGTTCTCCTTAAATTGAAAGGCGTCAGTAATAGAGTAGAGGAGAGTAAGTGCCTGACTTTGCCCAATGTTGTGGAAGTATACCTGATGAAAAGACTACAAAGATTGTTTAAAAGGATACTAAACCCTGTTTTGATGGCTTCAACCAATCCTGGTTCTGTCACCTGCTAATGCATCATTGACGTCAATCTTTAAGGTAGGCAATAGGCATCACCTAAAAAATCATACTCACCATGTCACTGATTGGATATTGTGGTCCTTGGTGGGACGTCTTTTCCCACAATTACCGTGTAATTCACTAAAAGTGTAGATCACACTTGCCAGTTTAGCAAACTTTGAAAGGAGTTTTCAAATTTTCTTCCATACCTTTAAGGATTGTCGAGGGTTACAGAGCTTTATTTTGTTTCAGAGAACTGGATAAGAAGGTTGTTTTTACTATCTGTTAATAAGCCAAAGCTGGGTTTGGTATCCTTTTAATTTTACAATTGGTACAAACTACATATTGGGGTGTCACTGTCACAGTTCTAGGAACAGAAAAAATATTAGTCATCACCATGAAAATGAACTAATTACATTCTGACAAAATTACTAATTAGATATTGAAAGTGAACACACTCAGTTATCTGACACATCACCTACTTTTGTGACCGAAAGCACTTCCCAAATTAAACTGTGCTAAACAGCACTTTTCATAAAATAAACGGTATAGATTTTTGATTTATATCACTTTCTTCAATTAACCTGGTTCCTGTTTGTTACTCAGCTAGGACATGTTTGTGGGCTTTGAATGAACTGAGGGTATGTTGATGCTTGATCGTATTCATGCTCAGCGCTTAAAATGGCCGACCATGGCAAGCCATCTTGTTGAGCCTGCGATTAAACTCTAGTCAACTTTTAGCTCATTGCTCTAAGTTTAGACATTGGATCTAGTTTGAGAAAGGAAGAAATTGAGACAAATTCCATTACTTTAAGTGGTCTTAACAATTTCAATTGAAAAAGGAAGACAATGAAGTTGCTATGGTAGAGTAAATGCACCTGCGGAGAAGGTTTTTGACACCAAAACGGGTTTATATCTAGCCTTTAAGGTTGGTTAAGATCCTAGAAAGAGGCCCAAATTTGGCTAACTCTGGGATATTATATCTCACAAATAGCTGGATTCATATGAAACTTTCAAATACAATGTTATGTATGCATCACTGTTAGGAATTATTTTTTCAATCGATCCACTTTCACATTAAGGGTTTATCAAAAATATTACATTTTTACGAAAAAATATCCAATAAAGTTNCAAACAAACCACATTCACTGAGCCTACGTGCAATGCCCACCTACAAAATGCCCCCAAACTTGGCCTACCTCAAAATTTCTATATTTTGGCAGTGCAAATTGGCCGCGGCCGCACCCTAACTATTCAGTGCCACCTAACTCTGGGATATTATATCTCACAAATAGCTGGATTCATATGAAACTTTCAAATACAATGTTATGTATGCATCACTGTTAGGAATTATTTTTTCAATCGATCCACTTTCACATTAAGGGTTTATCAAAAATATTACATTTTTACGAAAAAATATCCAATAAAGTTGCATAAAATGAAAAGGAAATTATAAGTTTAGAAAACTAGCTGCATTTTTGAGATTTTTTCTTGTAACATTTAAATCAAATGAAATTTGGTCTTTCAATTGACATGGTTGAACTTTGCTATACGATTGCACCTTTTCCGCAGTTTTTCTGGAAAGACATGGTCGAGTGACCCAATCAACAGCAGATTGGTTTAGAGCCAAAAATCAAATTGTGCAGGATTTCAGAACACATAGTTAAACTTGTAACTTTTTAAGCTTATAGAATAAAAAAGCAGACATTTTGTGCAAAAAAATTGGTTTTGGAATTTCGGCAATCTACATGAACATCATATGATTTTTAAATAAAAGAAAAAATACAGTGGTGTTGCGGTTATGAACATCTGAGCATTGCTTTTGTGCTCTTGATAAAATTCTATGATCACCAAGGATTTGAATTATTTATAAGTTCATGGGTGTACTTTAAAAGTTATTTAAGAAATTATGTGCATCGTTAGGCTTGGTAAACAAGGTATCCTGTAACCAAAATACTGTAGAGATAAAAGTTCATGTGTTATATCTATGTGCCAGACATGCAAAACAGTCCTGAAAGCACCCCTGTGTTAGCTTTTTCGAGCCTTGTTTCCTGGAACTCCCATGTTGGGAACTCTTATGGATATCTCTAGTACAGTATTTGTGTTACCAATAGGGTTTACTTTATTTGCTACATATGGATAACCTATGAAAATTCTGTTTGATCTGCTAGTCAGTTTTCCTTTTTTAATTCATTTCAGCTTTGCCGTAACAAGTAAACATGAAGCTTTTTACACATCTGGGAAAATACAGGTAATTGGCATGGTTGCATTATCTTATGTTGAATTTTAAGTCTGTTGATAATTCAAGTTTGTTGTGATAATAGACAACAGAAGCTGGTGTGCTCATGCATGTTCTTGCGTTTCCGTGAGGTTTTCACGTTTTCTTGAGTTTCTCGTGTGTACTGAATGCAGGCCAGACTTTATATAAGCCATACATGGTCATGGTCAGTTTGCTTTGCATCATGCTGACATAACAGTTGTGAGTTCTGTGTCTGTTTTAGGTGTCTAGGGACGGGCTCCATATACTGTGTGGCTGTGGTAATAAAGTGAATGTGATGAACGTACAGACGGGTTGTAAGGAGCACGAGATTGGACAGGTAAGCAACTGACTGGTGTCTACAGTTTGAAAGTGCTTAATGTACTCATAATGAGTTTATGGCCTGTAGTTGTTCTACTACTAACCAGTCACTCAACATGACGCTATCTGGATTTTGTTCTACTGACAAAAATTATAAATAAATAATTATAAGAACATTTATTTCAGTTCAGTTGTTTACAAAAAAAAAATCATTTGGATGAATGCAGTTGGAAACCTTGATCTCCTGTTTTCACAAGTTTGCTTAAATTTCTTTTTGGTTTTGAAAATTAGCCAATCTGATGTGGAATTCTACAAAACTGACGTGGTGAGTGACTGCCTTGGTTGTTTTCGATTTTAGAGTTAAGACTGTAAAGAACTCGTAGATTTGAACATAACTCCAGTTTCCAATTCATTTCACACCATGAGAGTTACATATTCAGGTTTTTCACTTCGGGTCTATTTTTGAAGGATGTTCGTAAATATGGGTACCAGTTGTTGGGCCGTATTCCCACTTACCATAATATGGGTACCAGTTGTTGGACCGTATCCCCACTTACCATGATATGGGTACCAGTTGTTGGGCCGTATCCCCACTTACCATAATATGGGTACCAGTTGTTGGGCCGTATCCCCACTTACCAT
>NMRA01000272.1:391736-415254 GCA_002633005.1 Phoronis australis
GCTGTATCCCCACTTACCATAATATGGGTACCAGTTGTTGGGCTGTATCCCCACTTACCATAATATGGGTACCAGTTGTTGGGTTGTATCCTTATTTACCATAATATGGGTACCAGTTGTTGTGCTGTATCCCCACTTACCATAATATGGGTACCAGTTGTTGGGCTGTATCCCCACTTACCATAATATGGGTACCAGTTGTTGGGTTGTATCCTTATTTACCATAATATGGGTACCAGTTGTTGTGCTGTATCCCCACTTACCATAATATGGGTACCAGTTGTTGGGCTGTATCCCCACTTACCATAATATGGGTACCAGTTGTTGGGTTGTATCCTTATTTACCATAATATTGGTACCAGTTGTTGTGCTGTATCCCCACTTACCATAATATGGGTACCAGTTGTTGGGCTGTATCCCCACTTACCATAATATGGGTACCAGTTGTTGGGTTGTATCCTTATTTACCATATTGATGCACTATGCAGCAGCAAATCATGCCTAAGTATGGAGATTTTACTTTGTTTCAGAACTTTACTTGATCTTGAGACTACTCGGTCTTCTTGTCAAAAGTAGAAGTTTGTTTTCCCACTATTGATTGACTAAGTCGAAACGTTTTTGTTTCAGAAGTACAGATTAACTAATAAACCCAGATAGCATTTCAAAATGGTCCTGTGTTTCTTCAGGTCACCTTTTCTGGTCAGTGGAACTTCACAGCTGTGTTATCTGACTGGCAGGTCTTGTTAAAACAGCCTTTTGAGCAGATATTTGACATTATAATACTTGAATTATGACATCATTTTCAGTTTTTGCATAGACTTCAATGAAATATTGTGTCTTGTCTTTTTACCATGTATTGAAGCTTCTGATGTACAGGCACTTTTGTTTCAGTTTTTGTCCAAGGCGAGTAAACCTTCTAAGCAATGCATTACATTTCACTAATACAATATTACATTATTTTTCAGGATGATGATCCGGATGTCACCAGTTTTGTTCTAAGTCCAGATGAAGAGGTAAGCTTTTGATTTAGCATGCTCCTTTTTACCCATGAATCACTTACCAGTCACGTGTTTCCCGTGACTTGCTCATAATCAGACACTGTATTCCATCATACTCTCTTCTGTCATTAAATGAGAACACATCCAGCGAGTCTTAAGGCTCATAAAATACAAAATCAAACATCAACTAAATGTTAATATTAGTGTCGGTCAAGACATACTGAACAAGATTCAATTTACTTCAATTCCTTTTGTTGCAGTTTGTGGTTGTGGCTTTACAAAATTTGGTTCTGAAACAGTGGCGATGGAAAGACCAGACACTAGTCAGGTCTTGGAAGGTATGTGTCTGTACCTGTCTATGTGTGAAGGATTGATCAATGGCAAAAATATGCTACCAATACATTATTTGTACATTAAACCATTTACAGCTGAAATTGTCCTGGACGCTGATGTCATCCAATTTGTATATGAACTTAATAATGTCTTATAGTTTACATAATATTAAAGTCTGTTTAAATGGCTGGCTAACTTTTGTCTCTTTTTGTACACGTTTTGTTTATTTATGGTTGAATAAGATACTTGCTGTTGACCAAGATTCTTATTATTTTGCTGAAAGTACAGAAGAGTAATTGGTTACACTATCATGGTCAGTTCATTAAGGGGGTTCAGCACAGTTGTCTTCTTGTCCTTGTTGACTAATTGATAAATATGTGAAAGAATATTATTACTTCCGAAGTTAGTTTTCAAAAATGGGATCATGCTGAACAGGAGAATAGGCAGAAACACAACTGTAGACATAAAGTGTCTTAATTTGGGGTTAAACAGCAAATTTTAATTTGTAGAAGAAACTTCTTGTTTTGATAAATTCACGTCAGCAAAACTTATTTCACCATTGCAACCACATAGCATAATTGGCAGCTAGTCAGATACAGTTGGGCAATTGGTTCTTGAAATTGACATGCTTTCTCATGTGACCCAGGATAATTATGACTCTGAAATATGAGTTTATAACTTCATAATTTTCCCAATTCATGTAATGATTGATGTTGGAATACGTCTGTTCAGGCCATCCACACAGCTCCCATCCTCACCATGACCTTTGACACGACCTCGACCTTAGTGGCCACAGGAAGTAGTGACTCTACCATCAAGGTGTGGGATGTTATTCAACAATACTGTACACACAACCTCAGAGGCCATCAAGGTGTTGTCACGTATGTATGCCATCAAGTTCTGACATGGGTGGTTGTCTCGATTGTGGAATATGTGGTGCTCACGTATGAACATTCTGGAAACAAAGAAAATGGGATTTCATGCTTGGAAATTAAAATGGGCTTTAATAAACTCATGGCATGGAAAATTAAAAAGGGAAATAGCTCAACATTGAAGAAAAATAGTTTTACAAAAATTAGTTTTGCATGTCATATTGCATTTTCATGCATTCGGTTATACTTGCTTGACAACAATGATTAACAGACATTTGTGTACGTCTGCTTTTTATGAGAAAAAATAACCCATGGAAAATGAAACGTATGCCAAGCAATACTCTTAGGAAGTGAAAACACATTAGCATAAGGGGTCTAATGAAATTGTTTAGTGGCACAAGTTTCACTCAGCACAGAGGAAGAATACGATCATATTTCTCAACTTTATTTCAGTCTACTTACTTGTGACAGTGCATATCGTACATCTTTGTAGCTACTGGTATACAGTATAATCTCATCAAATTTTGGACAATTGCCAAAAATGTTTTTTAAAAAAATTTTCAAGAGGTTCTACCATGGTTGTAAATGCTTATAATTTTTCTTTTTTTCTTTTGCAAGCTATGGTATACAACTTGAACATGGAAAAGCATTACTTTGGCTATGTGTATCTTTTATGGAAAAATGAGAAAACAAAATTTTGCTTCCCAAATTAGTGATATTTTACAGTAATGTATTATTTTCTGTGAGGTTGAACAACACAGCACACGGTGGGATACATGAAATCTTGCTGAGGTGTTAAATTCGTGCTCCTAACCTTGATAACCTCTGGTGATCTCTTCATTGTGAGTAAATTAGGAAAGAACCATGTAATTTCTTCACAATTAATGGGTTGGCAAAATCTCATGCAGTTTGGTTTTGTCAATGTTGTGGCTAAATTTAAGAAAATTGGAAGAAAATAGATGGTAAACGATTAAAGAATTTATTTCATAGGCAGCAGTATATTCTTTTAAATTTTATAAATTTTTGTTTATAATCAGTCCTGTCATTTTAAACTATTCCATTTCACTCCACTGCATCTCCATGAAGTTACTTCATGACTCGGTGTTAATCCCAACAGGGTAGTCAGGTTTCACCCAGACACCTCCAAGCTGCAGCTGTACACTGCCGCTGAAGACTACAAGATCCGAGTATGGGATCTGAAGACGAGCTCCTGTATAGCCATCCTGGATAAGCACTACAGTGTTATCACAAGTCTGGAGTTTACGAATAACAATACACAGTTACTCAGGTTAGTAGCAGGGTCAAGAAACAGTTCAGCACCTGAACTTATTTGCATACATGGGATTTTCAAATTCACAGTAAATGTACTGAAATGAGCTTTTCTTAGTTTTTTTGGAAAGTTAAGTGTGCATACATGTTTGAGGTGAGTTGAATTAGTAAATTTGCACCCTTCTCATTGTGTAAACTTCTTGATGTCGGTATTGCATCTCAAAGTGCACCAGTAAAACATCATTGACATTAGAAGAAAGAATATCATAAAAGTTTTGGTGTGGAAAAGTGATGTGATCAGTTGATGCACTGTGTCATACGTGACACAGCACTCTAGCTATTGTTGAGAGTGCAAAGACATTATTGTTCTTCATAGTTAGCTCTATGAAACAGACCTCATTTATTTGTGATTAGTTTGTTAGTTTGTCTTAATCCAGTTTGTAACCAGTTTATTTTTACTGTATTACAGTGCAGGTAGAGACAGTGTGCTAATACTATGGGAGTTGTCCTCATTTGAAGCCACAAAGACTGTTCCTGTGTATGAGGTAAATCACTTCATGAAGCACTGCGTGGGCACTTGCGAGCATCTTGAAATTTACTTGGTGACACTAGTAAAATAATGGTCTTCTGTATTGATGTGCACTCGTACATACAAGTCCAGAATACCTGTCATGGTATTTTGTTTGGTTATCTTTGGCTGTACTATACCAGAAATAAGAAAACCTGGAGAATCGTTTCAATTCAATGATAATTTTATGACATAAGAGGATTGGTGTTCACTGCGAGTCAACTTGCTTAATGCAGGTTGTTCGTAGTGTAGCCAGGTGCCTCTTGATATTTGTTTACTGTGACTTAATCAACCATTATTGATTAGTATATTGTTGGCAATATCACTGGGAGACATTGCATATTTTTATTACATGTTATTTTGTAGGCTGTGGAGTCTGTCGTGCTCCTAAGTAACCCAGAAATGATGTCTCAAATGAGCCTCCCCAAGAGTGGGCAATGCTGTCTGACTGGTGGCAGCAAAGGGATGCTGAGGCTGTGGGACCTTTCATCAGGCAAATGTGTACATGAGCAGACTGAGGCAGCTGTGGTGAAACAGCCTTCTGCAGAAGAACATGATCCTGCTATTATACAAGCCTTTATTGTAGCCACCTCTGGTGTAGTTGTTGTGGTTACGTTTGACTACAATATTCTTCTCTACCACCAGGCAGACTTATCGTTGTCTAAACAGGTACATTGCAGTCATTATTCTCCTTAAGACAAGTTCACGTGATTTGAAATATGTTGTGCCTGTTTTTGAAATCGTATTATAAGTAAAATGGTTGAAATTCAGTGTATGTATTGTCCTAGTTTGTTAAAATGTGAGACCGTCAGTTGGAGCGAAAATTATAAGCTTTGTTTCTTCAAAGTAGAATAAATTGAGTTTTTGTATCCTGACAAGGAAGCAGTCATTTAGCTCCACCCAGTCTATAATGTAATCATGAATCAACAAAGGTGGTACTGTAAAAGTAATATGTTAGTTTTGTTTCATACTCTTATGACTAAAATGTAGTACTTGTTTTTGTATACGTTTTACCATTAATGTAGAAGTTCTTTTTATTCTAACTAGTGCTTGATTATTATGCCGTCATGTTAATTTATACTAAAATGTACTTTTCCAATATACACTTTAAACAATATTTTGATGGAGGAATATAATTTTTTCTAGTTTTGTGGATACAACGATGAGATTCTTGACTTGAGTTATCTTGGCGCTGACGATAGTCACATTGTAGTGGCTACTAACAGTGACCAGCTGAAAGTATTTGAATTGGCCACATGGAACTGCCACATTGCACGTGGCCACACAGACATAGTGTTGTGTCTACAGGCAGTTGGAGATATGTTCGTCACTAGTTCTAAGGTTTGTAGCAATTAGATGAGTAAAGGATTTAACTAGAGGATGTTGCAGCACTTTTAAGTGAGTTTTTTGGTTTGGATTCTTGTCACATGACTTGTTATGTGCTTAATGTGAACACCTGATTCTCTCTCTTTTGGTAACCAAACTGCTTATAATTTGTTGTATTCATTGACTCAAGGTTTTTACATTTAAGAGGATTCCTCTTCTTTTGGTTTTGTTTTGCTCTTATTCGAGTTCCAGTTTCCTGTTATTCATGCAAAAACATTTATTCAGTTAAAATTTACGACTGACAAAAAATATTTCTATCACACAAGCCTATTTAATTGTGGAACGATACATCACCTGGAAAAATTTCCTCTTTTTTGTCATCGGTCATTCCAAGCCCTGTTCTCTCTAATTGTTGATTTAGACCAATTACCGTTGAAGATTGCTGTCGACTTGTTCCTACTTAAATTTGTTGCATTATGGGATTGGGAAGAACTAATGGTTTGTCGCTTAAAATTTTGCGTGAGCCAACAGGACAAGGTTTGAGTTGAGCCTGGTCTCGAGCAATAATGAAAAACCAGATATTGCCAAGCCCTGAATTAACCTGAATAAGAAGTAGATTTTGACCAGTTTTGTACCGTCAAGTGTTCTAAATCGAAAGTTTATTTGACACAATTTTGAATTAATAACAAAATGTTATTTCCAGGACATGTCGATACGATTGTGGAAGTTTGACCCTCAGGCCCAGAAGATAGTATGTGTAGGGGTTGGTCTCGGTCACACAAGTGCTGTAGGCTCTGTAACGTTATCCAGGTATTCATGGTTATCTGTCTGTGTCTGCAATCTTTAAAAATTGCCGAATTCCTGTTTTTATCAATTCTGATTGATTTTGAATTGAAACTAGATGAGATTTTGAAGTTTTCTCATTTTTTTTGAACAAACGCATCTATTTTTAATTGAAAAAAAACTTGTCCAAGGTGGCCACAGCTACTAATATTCCTCTTAAAGACTACCACGTGACTCATATTTCTCCTGTGTAGAATAGCCAAATGGAGACAGAAACTGAAATGTTGGTGACTTCAGCGCTTGATCATAAATATTAACTCATTGTTTTTAATTGATAATTAAGTAAAGCCTTGGCAAATTCGCTGCTGTTTGTTTTGAATTCTAACTGCTCCCGTAGAGCATTCCACCTTACCCATCTAATACAACCCAATAGCAAGTTCCCTATTCGTTTTTATGTTCAGCGACCACTGAGTCAATTCCATCTTTTGATCTGCAATCCAAACGTGCTTGGCAGAGTTCAAGTTGAGGTCACTGGCATTTGATTGAAAATGTTTTAGATTTTTACATGGATCCCAATTAAGTTTTTCCGCCATTTTTTTAAAGAATATTAGGAGATTGTTTGGTATCTTGACCAAAGGTCACGACTAGTTTTAATACAAAACATGCAAAAGTTTAATATACTTTTTACTTAAATTTTGGCTTTCTTATTCTACAGTCTTGCGCCTAGCAACTTTAATTTGGATATTTTGCAAATGATAGTGTCAAGGTGCTGGTGATAAAAAAATTCACCTGTTGATTTAGACAGCAAAACTGCCAGCCAGTTTCTTTGAAATTGAAGAATTTGTTGGAAGAATTTACATTAGTTTGCTTCTGACAACTGTGCAAATGTCCAACTGTTGTGTGTGTGGTCGGTTTACATTCATTTGGGACTCCAGATGGCGCACCACTGATTGAGAACAAAGCATAGCATCCATGATGAGTTCAGGCTGCAGACTCTCACTAGTGAAGCTTAGTATTTGATCTGACGACCTGTCGACCACTGCGTTTATGTATTTCTGTGTGTTCAGTCCTAACTTGAGTAAGGGAAAGATAGTGAATGTGGTTGAGGAGGATGAATCACTTGATTGTTGTAACACTGATATGGTTGAGCTTCTCACAGACTGTGTTGCACCTGTCTTTCATTGTCTTTGTGTTCTTTCAGGCTGTCTCGCTCGTTTGTTGTGTCTGGTGGTCAAGACTTCACTGTCAAACTGTGGTCCGTCCCCAACTCTGCTGAGGAGACGTCTCTGCAGGCTAGTGCTACACAGAAGGCCCATGACAAAGACATCAACTCAGTCACAGTGTCACCTAATGACAAACTGATTGCCACTGGTTCACAAGATAAGACGGCCAAGGTTACTAGTTATCTTTATTAGTGGGAAATGTAATAAAACAGGATACGCAGTTCTTTTGATTGACTGGAGATTTAATCATTGTAGAGCAACTCCCAGGGCATTTGATTGGAGAAACTAAAAAATGAGGGTGGACATAAATCTGAGTGTGGTAGCAATGTGGGTTAGGTGTTGGATGTGGGCATTAACAAACCCGTTAATGTGGATGGGTTTGTGTTGTTGTAAAGTTTCTGTTTTTTTTCTCCCATTTATGTCTTACTTGATGTTGCTGAAGTGCTCAATATGTGCAAAATTGTATGAAAACCAATCATTTGTAGAACAGTACAACTGACATTTTTCTGTAGGTGATTTTTGGCTGTTTGCAGTGTTTTCAGGTTCACTGTTAGTTAATAAGCCAGTCACGCTTGGACTAATGTTTCTAATAGAGCCACTGCAAACACTCACTAATAGACCCACTGCAAACACTTACTAATCCACGCTGCTAAGTAAAAACATTACTGTTAGAGAAGTAGTGGGCTATGAATCCATGTGATTTGGAGAATCTCACTCTTGTTTTGTACCATCTTTTTCATTGAAGCCCAGTTGTTATTCAAAAGTTCATTGCTTTGATCCGTTTCAGTTGTGGAGTGCCTCTAACTTATCACTGATTGGTGTGATGAGAGGTCACAGGAGGGCTATTTGGTGTGTCCAGTTCTCACCTGTAGACCAGGTAGGCATCGTACTCATGTCAATAGTATTGTTATTTTTGGGGATTGGTACGCGACAACATTTATTTGTGTCACTATCTCAATGTAGGTTAAATCAGTCGCGAAGAAAGTAGTAGATTTTTTTTTAAAAGTGCCACTTGCATGCGATTTTCAACCAAGTTGTTTTACTGAATAGTCTTGCCATAGGGGTTGTGTAGGATATGAGGTGACATGATCGTTCAAAGGGGCTACTGGATTGATTGTCCAAAGGCGTGTTTTCGTAGTAGTCCCGTAGAAAACTGGGTTCCTGTTGGCAATGCAGCATAGCTTGTTGTCACGGTATTCTTTGCAATATCATTGATGCTAGTTGTCATATTTGGCATAATTTCAGTGTTTAGCCACTGCCTCGGCAGACGGTATTATCAAGATCTGGTCACTCACAGACTTCTCATGTGTCAAGGTAAACAACGTTTGGCAGCTGTTCAAGTTCATCTAACACTGACATGTCAGACGAGCATTCTTCTCAGCATATAATGAAATAGAGAAGTAATGTAATAAGTAATCGCTATAATATTAAAAAAAATTTAAAAGTTTTGTCCATATGTTTGAAAGGTTACAAAGAATGGAGTTAGTGGTTTTAACACATTGTATATTAAATTGGACTGTAGACCTTCACACCGTCTACTATTATGTATTAATTTTATTGTACTTTCAGACTTTTGAAGGCCATGACGCCTCTGTACTGCAGGTTCAGTTTGTGTCCAGAGGCATGCAGCTGTTATCAAGGTAAAAGAGTCATTGCATGATAAAAGTAATCAGACAAAATACGGTTTCCCCCGCCATAACTATTAAATCTGGTAACAGCAAAAACGACTGANATAACGATTAAATCTGGTAACAGCAAAAATGACTGATAATGACTTTATGGCAGCAAAATTCTAACTACAGAATGGGTTAGCCACCTTATCAATTTCCTGTAAATAGGGTCATCCTAGATTACACAGCGGCACTCAATTCTTGCGGTGTTTACCCACAATGCTGTACACATCCGTCAGGCACAGTTGCTGCCTCGTTTTTGTGCTTTTGGAGATTCACATGACATTTGCTGTTGTCTGATTCAGGATTTTCTCAGTTGCATTACTCTATTTGTCCTTCCAATGCCAACAAAGTATTATTGCTGTTCTGTGGGTTTTAACTTCGACGTGAGAAAGTTTCATAAACGGGGATGCGTGATCTGAAATTTTTCACCTTCACAACATCAATGAGAGACACGAAAACGTGCCTGATTTCCAAAACTAGGTCACGCACTTTCTTATCTCCTGGACAAAAGAGTGTTCTATTGCTGTGTAATTTGACATAGCCCTATTCCCTTTCATTCTCGGTCATGAGGGAAGGCACACGGTTTCTACCCAGTCGTCATGACAGAGTTCTGGGTCATTTTGTCGTAATATTTCTTGTGTGTACTTTAGCTGTGGGGAACTGGTAGTGCTATTTTGTATTATTTCAGAACTTGAATTATCTCGTCAATTGTTCAGTGTAAAATCAAAACATACAACCACTCTCCATTCAAACATGTGTCTCCTAATGTAACAGCCATACAAGTTGCGTTCCTGGATTGTGCCCTCGCTATGTTGGTTTAAAGATTAGAAAATTGAGTAATGCAATTATTAATAAGTGTATTGTTCAATTAAACAGTGGTTCTGATGGTCTAGTTAAGCTGTGGACAATCAAGACAAATGAATGTGTGAAGACACTGGATGAACATGAAGACAAAGCTTGGGCACTGACTGTCAGCAGAAATGAACAGCAGTTTATCACAGGGGGCGCTGACTCAAACATTATAGTTTGGAAGGTAAGAGAGCAGTCCTATAGAGGGAGTGTTAATATGGATGATGACCAGCAATTCATTATGGGAGGTGCTGACTCCTGTATCATATTCTGGAAAGTGAAGGAATTATCCAATAGAGCAGAGGCCGACTACTTTTTTGTTTAATGGGCCATATTTCACATATATATGACCACTGAAGCCTCATAAAAAGAAAATTTGAAGTCTACATTGTTGAGATGTTTGTCTAATTTTCTATTGACTCACCACATGTTGGCTTGCAGGGACAAGTTTACACTGTGTGACTGCAAACTAAGGTTTTTCTTGGTAAATAATTTCCCCTAAAACCTGTAATTACTATAATTCAACAAAATTTTCTCTCGTGTGAAATCTCTTTATACAAGCAGTCAATCCTGATGTTGTAAACACCATGTATCTATGGAAAATAACAATATAGTGTAGTTTGACTGATAAACCTCAATCACTCAATTATGTAAAACAAAAGTAATTTATTGTTATGTTGAGATTGAGCTAGATGAACTGATGGCATAAAGTGCTTGTAGAGTTTTGATAGATCTCTTGACCGTGTTTTAATTAGACGTTGCGCTTTCTTGTAATATGGGCAAACGTGTTTAGAGTGTTATTCTTACTGTACGTAACAAGTCATTAGAACTGTTTTGCATTTCAGGATGTTACTGACTCTGAGCTGCAAGAGGTTCAAGCTAAAGAGGAGGAGTTAATTATCAAGTAAGACAGTTTGAGGTGTTTCATTGTTATGTTTTATTGTTAGTAATGGCAGGCATTGCAACTTTGAGTTGAATATTGTTAAAGGAACCATACTCATGTTGGGTGGAGGTGCAGCGGACACGTATCAGTCATGCTGTGAAGAATTAACCTTTGACCTAGTTACTGTGTGTATGCTACCACACAGTATTCAAAAGAATATGTGATATGTCATTGAATGAGTTTTGATTAATTAAAAGTATTCGCAGACTTCAAATGAGATGCTGTCTAATTCACCTGACGTATTAAGTGGAATAATGTCAGTTGAAGTCAGTCACATGTAATAAATAGTGTAAGGAGAATTGATAAATCAAGACCCTATTGAAAACAATAACTCTTAATTCAGTGAAAATTCTGAGCAATAGCTACTTTCCTTTAGATTAGAAACTACTTGTGGGAGCCTGTCTGTAATAATGATATCATTCTATTAATTAACTTGTTTATGAAACATAACATTGAGTAGTAACAGTTACTTGCAGTAATGACACTACTTGCTAAATACGTAAAAACTCCTGGAGGTAGGAGAAAGGAAGTGACTAGTTTATAAAGCATTTGTAAGGAATCAGGCCATTGAACACTGACCAGTCCAGGGCCTTGCATAACTCGAAGCAAGCGATATCTCTTTGAACGAAGTAGTTGGGGCACCACTCCATGATATTGTTGTGAAGCCTTGCAGTGCAAACTTGCTTGAATGTCAGGGACTCTAATTCAGTCAACATTGGTGTTGAAAACTAGCCCACTTCCATGCAGAGCCTGTTTCCAAAGACTGACAAATAGTTTTAACATTTTTATTTTCTGTCATATAAAAATAGGTAAATAAAACAACAAGAATGGATCAACTGAAATTTTTCGGATATAATAACGTCCTTTGCCTACAGAAACAGAAATAAAATAAAATCAAACACTATATGACAATTGACATTTAAGATGTGGCGTATTTTCTGTCATCTTATGCGGTGGGGTGTGTCTAGTATTAGAAGTTCTACGGACTATGATTTACCTCTTTTCTGTATAACTATGCGTGCGCTTAACACAATTTTCAGGGAGCAAACCTTGTCCAACCTACTTCAGCAGAAGAAATATATAAAAGCTCTCGGCCTCGCCATAACTTTGGAGCAACCTTTTCGGGTTCTTAACATCATTAAAGGTGAGCCACTCCAGATATGTTGATATTTTTCTACCTGATACAGTGTGTTTTCTGTTCTGGCTGTCTTGTTTACTGATATGTTTTGAATCTTGCTGTCACTAGGGGATGTGAGATGTCGCATTGGGGTGCTGACAACATCTACTGATGGAAAAACATTCACGGAAGCCCTAAAATGGCTTGACGATGTCCTTTATTTGTCCGTGCCTGACCCCCTTTGACACCCTAAATCTGCCTCTGGCTATTCTCATATCTGTTGTGTTGTTAGGCACCTTAAAGTTCACCAGACATGGTTTTGTTTAGATTAACACTTAATTCCAGCTGCCTCAAATTCTTTTAAAACTAAGTCCTATTTCTAGGTTTATGTTGCTACAATACACAGTGAATCGTTGCAACCAATCTGCGCACTGAACAGAGTCATCTTTTTAATTTCATAGGGAATTTTGCGTGCACACTGGGATTTTCTGTACGCACATCCTAAAATTTGACTGAGTTTCCCTTTTTATTTTAGAAGTATGAATGTGGTCTCTTTCTTTTATTCCTTATTAGTAGTAACTGTCAATGTCTATTATGCAGAGATTTCTGGCGAGAGTGACAGCAAAGACCAGCTTGCTCCGACTATTGCCAAGTTGAGGATGGATCAGATAGGTAACACTGGGGGCTTTGAAATAGCCAGTTAAAGGCATATACAGGGCTCATTAGGTCACAGTTGTACCAGTCAGTTTTGGGGTGTCTATACACAGCAGTTATTTTCATTTAAGCTCTGGCAAGAGAGTATTTGCTGCATTATCCAGCTGCCATTTTGTAGTGGATCACTTCACAGGTACTTGTTGCCTTTTTACATTTTATTTTGTAATGTATTCCCACAGCTGTTAAATTGGATATTGTAGAAAATAATGGAATTGCATGTACTAGGCTTGTGCTTTTGCAAAATGTGAAATAAATATATTGGGGTGAACAAACTTGATTCATTGTAAAAAAAATCATTTAACTTAGGCATCCCCTAAAGATTATTAATACATGGAAAGGAGGTATTAGATTTAAAATTTTCACTGGTCTTTGCTAGGCTAATGTTTAGTTTTTGTATAGTGATAAACATTGCAAATGAATTTTGAACATTTGCAATTTCTAGCTTCTCTTCATGAAGTTTGGGAAATAGTAACTGTAACTAAAATCGTGATCTTGATGTGGAAACTTAGAAATCTGTTGTTCTTATTTGACACTGATCTCTTCATGTGTCAGATTGTCAGTTGTGATGTTGGATTGTAAATGCAGACCCTGCCTTTACCTAGTAACACTAGCGCCCCTTTTGGTGGAGGAGAAAATTTCTCCCCTCCCCAATTACTACCTGACATTTTGCATAAATGATTCTTATCTTGAGGGGGAATTTTTTAGTCTTTAAATGGGAATATTTGGGCTTGATGAGGCATCTCTGTTACTGTGAATCATGTTCATGTCTGTAGATGCCATACTGCGGTTTGCCGTTCAGTGGAATATGAACAGTCGCCATTGTCACGTGTCTCAGTTGGTGGTCTCCATTATCCTACAACTCTATCCCGCTGACGATTTGCTGAGTCTTCCTAATATTAAAGCCAGTTTGGAAGGACTCTTGCCATATACAGGTAAGTGGCCTTATTGTTTGGCGTAGCTACTACCGTGGGAGTTCAGGGGGTGTTGACCCCTCATCAATACATGATCTGTTGTTATTTCAGACAAGAATGTAGTACAACCCCCCAAGTGATAAAATTGTAGATCCCCTTGATACTAAGATATTTTATGATGAGGAGTGAGTTAGCCCCGGTTAGTGAAATTGTAGATCTGGTACTGATATTTGCACAGTTGTAGTAACCTTGGGACTGACAGCACTGTCTCATTACGTGGGTCCAATAACTTTATGCTGCTGTCCGTTTACTTTGTGATGATACATGTGGGTGGACCTACTTCATTGTCAGAAGCACCAATACAAGAAACTAGTTTAAGGTAACCTACTGCCATTGCTTTCAAGATGTCTTGTGTTGTGCTAACGAATGGCAGTGCAGAGGTTTTGAATTTTGAGGGACATACTGTTAAAAAGTAAGGTTCCAATTGTATTAAATTTTGATTTATGTTGCCAGAGCGACACTTCCATCGCATGGGCCGTTTACTCCAGAACACATCATTCATAGACTACACGTGGCAGTGCATGAAACTGTCTGATAGGTAAGTCCATTGTGGTCATAAAGGGTGTAAGTGTAGCTCTTCAAAGTGACTACTTCACATTAACCTTGAAACATGTACATTTTGATATGTGCTACCTATTTACTACCCCATAAACTATGTCTGGAAATTCCAAAAGAAATTCCATAATTAATGTGTTTAGGCTTAAATTTTTTTTCGCATAAAAAGATACATAATGTGGAGTGAACAGAAATTAAATATAAAAGGTGGATTTAAATGTGGCAATACTAAGAACAAAATTGGCTCAACAAAAATTGGGATAGCATTATGATGCTTGGTTTCATGTACAAATTGGATACAACCCATGTTGAACTTCCTTGTTCACTGTACTGTGCCAGTATATGATGTGTTAGTTGGGTTTTTTACACAATGCTGCCCACTTGAAAATAGTCTTATAGGGCTATCAGCAGTAAACTCACGCTCAATAATGGTTGCGACTGGTTTGCTGGTTGGTTCAGGTTGTGTTGGTTTGGGAAATTGGATATTCTGACACTTTACCTTTTCTACATGGTTAGTAATGTGTATCAAGCCCTGATATAGCCACAGTGTGGGAAGGGATGAAATGTGCCATGTATCCCCTCTCTATTGCATGCAATACATGATAAGATGCTTCCACCAGAGGAAGGGGGTGGGGTAACAGTGTTATCTTCTGCCAGGAGTGGACCAAACTCACAGGTACACCACTGTTCTTGTTATGAATATTTCTTGCAGTACTAGTGGTTGCAAATTCCTATGTTGTGTTCCTAATGTTTTGACTGTTTTAGTCCTGTTTTTCCAGATCGGTTGTCACTAAGGTGTCCACAGAGATGGATGCTGACCATAAACTGTCAAGTGTAAAGCTGAATGGTGATGGTAGTCCAGATAGTGAAAGACTGCCCAGTGTTGACAATGGTCAGGGTGAGGCACAAGTTGATTCTAGTGTCGTACAGTTGGTTGTCACAGAGCAGATTGTGGGAGAAGAAAGGGATGACTGTGGGGAGAGTGGTGTAGTGAGGGAAAAAAGGAGAATATCTGAGAACAGTAAAGACTTAGGTTTGTTAACTGACAAGAGCTCAAGGAAAGGGAAACGGAGGAAGTCATCAACTAAATAAGAAAGATTCGTGTGAAAGACAGGATAGTTGGCATTGTTGTTCTGTATCAATTTATCAATTAAACCAGAAAAGAGTGTCTAATAAAGAGTTTATAAGTAAAACATTTAGGCTGTATATTTTCTATTGTTTATTTCGCCATGCAATTCCTTCATCACATTGACAATTGCTAGATAAAGGCTTTAAATTTTGTACTAGTGGCAGCCTTCGCTGCGTTACCAACAGTAGAAAGCCGACTACCATGACTACATGTACCTTTAGGGGTTCGCCTGAGAGGCCCTCGTGAGAATATTACATAAGCACTATTTTGTTGATTCTTTTTGAAACTGCTTTTATGGCACAGTTTAAAGCTCCTTGGATAGCTGGAAATCTGTTCAACTAAAATCTTCCACATTGTGTCAGAAAATTGATCACGAGGTGGCTATCTTTCCCTCTGCTTTGGTTCCCTCCTTCAAGGCGTTATGAGTGCTTGCTCATTTCGAAAATGTATAAAGAACTTCTAAGTTTGCACCAAACTGTTGAGGCTAAACAAAGATTATAGAGAATTTTGATTCCGAAAATTCTTTACTGTTATACATTATTGTAAAATTTAAAGAGATAACACACTAGATAAATACTAAGCAAATACAATAGCTTGAAATTATTCAAAAGCACATAGACCAAAACTCGTGATTGTGAACAAATTTTAAAGAGGGTACTTCAAACTTTTTCTTGCAAAAATTGGTTACCTCGGTTCAGAGTGTTGAGTGGATTCCAAAAACCTGCAGCACTATATGCTACCATGGAGACATAAAATGGCTTGCACATGTCCCACCTCTGGTGCTGATGGTCGTTCTTCAGCAGGTGTTACTGTGGACTCTTGTGCCCTGTTGCATGAAACGGTCCCAAACTAAGGTCCCTGAATCTTTTGCCTATTTGTTTTGTTATTTACCAACAAATGTAGTGTTTTTTCTATTGTTTTATCTTCATTGTGAGCTCATATTTGACTAATGACATTTCGTAAAATATAACTAAAAACTGATCCTTTAATTTAGTCAAAATAATTAGGAACTTGGTCCTTAAATTAGGGGCGCTGCATGAAAAGGCCAAAACTTATTTTCGATAATATTGAGAATTAAACCTACATTTCACTATCGTTTTGTATCAAAGCCAAAATTGATTTAGTAATGAGACTCAAACAAGCGTAAGATAGGACAGCCAGTAGGCCTATTTTCCCAATCGGACAAATACGCAGTAGATTTAGGGAACTTGGTTTAGTCCCTATTTCGGACTGTTTCATGCAATTGAAATGAGGTAAACCCTGTAAGAGTTAGATGCTTCGTTCAGTTGCATTGTCAGATTACTGCCAGAAGACCAGTCAGTTAAAAGAATTAGGTCATTTCTGACGAATGTGACCTTATGAATGAAGATTATACCCAGAAGTCGTTTTTCTAATGCTCTTCTTTTAAAGTGGACAAATTTTAATTTTATCTCATATTTTCACATTTCATGGACGATGTGCACTCAGATTATTTATTGTTTACTATTTTTGCGTCAATTACATTGTATCTCGCATTTCGGAATGCTCCCCGGTTCAACGTTTGGTGGGAGTAAAACCCATACACTCTGAATCAATGACAATCCACTGCAATCCTTAAAAATGAACATGTTCCCACATAGCTGAAGAACTATCGATAGTTATGTAATTGAATTCTGGCTTAGAAAATTCGAGGTGCTTGATATCAAGGCCATGTGGGAACAGGGCCAGTATAAAGGTAGCGTAACAGGTGACTGTCATTGGCCAAGAGCATTTCTCAAGTTGATATCAAGTAAACTTTTATCGTGAAACTGGGCGAAATTGCCTTAACCGTCTGACTGGCACACGAACCACGTGACATTACATTACGGCGTTTTCCCGTTGCTCCCAACTTATGAGATTATGTAGCCCAACAACAAGTTGGGAAGATCACCCCTGTAGCCAATATCTTACACGATTGATTAACTCCTGTCTGGGATTTATGGTTGGAAGGACGGCTCTCTATTGTTCGATAATTGCTCTAATCTCCGATCAGATCGTATCTGTGCTGCTGCTGAAAATGAAAGTTAAGTTATAACATTTGAACATAAACCAATAGCATTTCTGAATTCCATGTCAAGCGCTGATGATGTTTAGTTTTTGAATCACCAAAATTGCCCAACTACAACAGAAGTTAAGACAATCCATTCCAGGTTTCAGTAACCCTTTGAAGCCTGGGAGATAATTGGCGTGCTTGTTGTCATACGGGACAAAAGACTGCTGGGCAGAAGGAGCCAGATGTTATCGCACGTTCAGAACCCCTCACGTCTGGAAAAGTTGCTGAGCGACAGAATGCCGTCATGTTTGTCACAGTTCGTTTTTTTAAGATGATAGTGTTACCTTTGTTATTCACATTTTACTGACAATTTATGACTGCTATGAATCCACCTTTCGTAACTTGATTTGCATCGCTTTCCATTATAAAATTCGTTTAACCCGTTCCTCACGCGGACGAGAGGTGATTTCTGCGCTTGGAAAGAACTGTCGGTTCATCGTTACCCGAGGCGGCCACACCTGGCGCATGACTCGCCGTTTCAAGCCAACCTAAACTAGGACTTGTTCTCGAGCAACAATGGAATATCAATAGACTATTATTCCCATACGCACTTATCATTTCTAATCTGAGTAAGTAAAAATTGAGGCCAGTTTTTGTAACCTTGCGTGGTCTAAATAAAAATCGATTGATTGACGGAGACGGATAGTTTGCGTGAAGCCTGTCAAAACCAAGCGAGTGAAAATGTGAAATAATTTTATTTCCCGGTGATAATTCATCCAGAATTAAAATTGTCATTTTATATCCGTGAATTGGGGCATGTCATCAACATATTAAATGAAAACTCTGCCCATTAAGCATGTAATTAATTGCCTGAATATTGTCTAGTCCATGATGCGCACGGTAATATTGCAGCGAAGGCAGAAATACACCTGTAGAAAACAGCGCAATTTTTGTCAGCATTGTGTATTTACATATATACATGTCCAACGTTTCGATATAATTCAAATCACCATCCTCAAGGAGTATATCCAACCACAAAAAACATGGTCGCAAGTAACACGATCAACTGAACCAAAAGTCTCTAGTAAAACAGTCACATGCCAAGGTCAAAGCTATCCCCAAAGCGTAAGCTCAACCGACCCCAGATTGTCATACAGCGAAGACGTAGCATTTAGATCAAAAGTATTCAAGGCTCTCTTTAACAGCCAATCTGAATCTATTTACACCATTGCAAAGAATGGTAGGATTAGTATAATCTATTACCTGACCTGTAACCACAGATTGAATGCAGAGGGCACTATTGTCACTTTTAGAATGTTCTTTTGCTCTTTGACCTAATCTCCTAGTTGTCATACCAACATGAAACTCACCACAGTAGCAATTAAACCTGTATACAACATTAGACCGCTGCAGTACTGACAAAGGATGTTTAAGTTTTGAGAGAATTGAAAATCTGCAAGACGGTTTTCGTACAACGATCTATTCAATAGTGGGCAAATGAAGGCAATAGTGTCCACTATGCTAACTACCTATATTCATTTAAGGAGCAAACAAAATATTTTGGTCGGCTTATTTTAGTAGCCTGCATACACAGATTGGGCAAGGTTGTATGGACAATAACTTTTTACTATAACGACATTTTCACGTTGATTAAATTGCGAAAGAAATAATTCTAATAAAATTTGAAAGTGTTGCATACAAAAATGACTGTCCTTCAGAATAATTTTGTAAATATTCGGTGTCATACATGCTCCAATTTAACAATTTAATAGTTCAAGGGTTTCTCCAATTGAGAGAAGCCGTGCTTGAGTGTGGTTTAACTCTTGTTCTGTAAATTGATATTAAAGAAGCCCTTGTAATTTAGCAATCTTCTCCAGTGTTCAGTTCCGTGTGATGTTTGTCTTTCGCAAGTGTGCCTAATTGACACAGTGTGGCTTCGGCCGTCGCTTCTAATTTTGCAATAAGGTTTGTCTACATTCTCATAAATTAATTAATAAAACCATCGAATAGGAAGTTTGAATTCAATTTTACCAGGGAAATTTAGTAAATTGTCAATAAGTAATGTTCCACTTTTGTTAGACTTTCTGTTTGTCTAGCGGCGATTTTTGGGATGTTTGTATTTTAAAAAGACCTCACAATGAACTGGTATCTTCAGTGTAGAATGAATGAAACCGACTAAAGAACTTAGTTTCGAGACTTTCCGCTTCCGATCATTTTATATCAAAGCTTCATAAAACTAACTTAGTCAAAACATTTGACAAATAATATTTTTTCAGCACAGCGTTTTTGTGTAAGTAAACGGGTTGACCTTAAATTAAGTACAATTTTTAATGCCTAGCACTTACTCCAACAAAATGACAACCCTGAAAGAGACTGGAATCGGACTTCACGTTTAATCAACTTAAAAGTTGATATTTAAACTCAAATAGATACAAGGTCATAATTTACGAAATGCTTCTATTCCTATTTGTATTGGCGAAACGAATTGTATATTTTAAACTGGACCTAGAAAGGATGAGGTGTGTGGATGTAATAAATTAGAAATGTAGATCTTTTATTGCATGTATACCAACTCGATACGTTTAACATTTTTTTCGTTCGTCAGTTTTGTAAAACGTGTTATTTGAACTTGTGTTTCCTGGCTATGAATCTATTACAATTGTTTGCTAAAACTGGTAAACAATATCTCGAACAGCATGCCAATATTTGCTGGCACATATGTTGAAAAACAGGCGCGTTTTGGAAAAGTTCCCTGCACTTTCAACTACTCTTTATTACGAAAGTTCCAATTCGTCGTTTTCCGAACTAGCGAGGCTTCAGCGCACATGCATCGAAGCAGTGGGCCGCCAGTTTCGCTGCATATTAATTAGAGGGCTAATTAACTATAGCTGAGACTAAACGTGATGACGTACACACATATTCATTATATAGCGGTGCTTTAAAGCTCCTGTTTATGATCCTACTAAGTGCTGCGATGCGCGGATTTATGGTAACTTTGGCTTTGTTAGTGTTTTTTCCACACCTTTCATCCGGTAAGTCGTGTTTGTTGGTAATGGCTGTTTATTTCCTGTATGTTGATTTTACATTGAAGCGAATACGAAGTGACTATTTCAAGCCAAATTTGGCAAAAACAACTTAACACGGACCAAAAGAAAGGGACGTTTTCTTTTTTCAAGGCTACAGCGACACTTGTGTTTCAATAATTCTCCGTTGTACAAAACTCACCTGAGCTATTTTCATTTTCTCTCACCCAAACAACTAGTTAAAGAAGTTTTATTTCTTGTCATTTTTCATAACTAAAGTGCAATGAATTGTGAAGCTGTAATACTTTCATTTTAATGATCATTATTTCGAGATTAAGCAAAGATAAATAAGTAACCAGCCCCGAATTTCTTGATGCATTAGGGCATTCCATAGAAACGTGACATACATACGTTGGCATTGTGCCCAGAAAAAAAATTATACCCCTTCTCAGGATTATCCAGTTGAACAGGTTCGTCAGCAAATGTATTTATTTTGTAAAAATGGGAACTCTAAAAATTGAGAGACTACTTGTTACATGTACCCTGCACAGCAAAGGAGTGTAATCATTGCCCCTTTCAATGTGACGACTCAGAGAGATGTATTGAGCTGCACCATGTATGTGACGGAGTCAGCGACTGCCTGTCGGGGAGTGACGAAAGCATCTCACAATGTGGTGAGTTAGTACAGACTTAGTGTTACAGCAACATATATTTAAAAGTGATGTTGAAGTCATGATTTCCAGGGGCGGATCCAGGATTTTTAGCTGGGAGGGGAGGGGGCAGGATTTTGCCCGTCAGACATCCGCACCCCCGAAACTGCCAAATGGAATCTGGGAGAGTTTTAGGTGGAGGTATGGCCCCTTACCCCCCCTCAAAATCCTCCACTGATTTCCGTCCAGAAAACAAAGTTTCAGTCATGAAATTGGTGTCAAACTGTTCCTTGGGCTTGTAAGGAACTGACAGTTCGTGCAGACCAAGTTCATAGAATTTCAAGTCTTGGCTTGACCTGAAAATTTGTGAGCTTAGCCTGAAAAAACAACGAACTCATTCAGTTCCTCCCGAACCCTGATATCGTAGTAATCTGAGTAACGATCAAAACAAGACCTATTTTATAGCGGTAAAGGTCTAAATCAAAACTTAATTTTTGTACAAAGAGGACGGATTTAATGCCACTTTAACCCATCTCCCATAACTTGAACCACTATTACTAGACAAATTTTAATTTGTCTAGCAATAGTGTTTCAAGTAGCTTTAAAAAGCTACTTCGGGGAGTGATAAACGTCACGGCGTTCGATTCTGAGAGGCTCTGCGACTAAACGTTTGACGTATGCTCAGCAGTTGTGGGCACGAAAACGATGCCATGTTTTACAATGTAAATCTCTAGTACAGGCTACGCAGCTTAAACTACGCAACAAGTATGGGTGTCGAGTACACGCATATACATAGTCTCCCACAGTCTCGAAAATTTTCTATTAGAAAAAATGCTAAGTGAGAACTGGAAGATTGGCTACGAAAAAATTAAATAACACTCTTGTCAGATTCACCAGTAATAATGTTCATTAACAAACTGATTTGTTTGTTTGGTCCATGCTTAACAAATTTCCAGTTTCAAGTTTTGCGCTGATCGACTCTATTGTTCTGTGCTCACATAAACATTAGACTTTGAACGCTGTTTCTGACGTCGTTACTGCCGCTACAGTACACAACGTGATTCTTCGCATTGACCTGTGGAAGTGCGTTATCAACGAAAATATTTAAAATTTAGGTTGCCCTGGAAAGGAATTTCGCTGTAAGGACAACGGGACTTGCTTAGACTACGCCAAAATTTGCGATCGAGTGGCTGACTGCCCGAACACTCCCGGTGGTCATGACAACGACACTTCGGATGAAGAAAACTGTGGTAACGCCCTGCCTGATTTGTAGTCATTTATACTGACATGGAAGGTACCTCTTGTACGTGGTTTACAAAATATGGTTATAAAGAAGACTATACGAAGCACAACAGCTCCGCTTTTCACACCCACAATTAAGCTTATGTATAAAATAATGTATTTTTTTTCAATTCTTTGCTTTTAAGTTTCGCACAAGAGCGTATGCGCCTAAGCTAGCATCACTTATTGCCGCATGTACCTATGCGGTTATCCCTTGTACCAGTTTCTTACTTGGGACCGTGCGCCTAGGAAGTTATGCCCATCTATATCCTGAACTTGCCTTATGCGCCTAAATGTAAAGCACCTTCGGTAAAACTAATGTTAAAGTTAAATGTCTTGTGAGAGACTTTTGACTTATTTATTGCAAAATGATAGACATTGTCGTGTGTTCAGAATTTAGCTTGAACTATTGAAACGAATTACTGAGAATAGACAAAATGCTTGCAAAACACCCAGTTTAAGACATGATCGTATGCAACATACCACGGATAGCCGCCTGTGCCTATTGGTCTGTTTAGTGACGATATATCTGCCACTATTACGATGCGATTTGGACCCACAAATAGGAATAGAAATGTACATTTCGAAAATTTGCAGGTCTTGGATTTTTACGATTCAGGTAACCACGGAGACTATTAAGCATTTACTATTTTTACAAAATTATATGTTTGGATAAGTTGGTGTGCCCCGATAACGTTTGCACACATGATTGCTGCCGAGGAGTTGATGGGATTAAAATTAACTGGGTCCATAGCCAGGTAATAATTATCGAAGGGCTCAATAATTCACATCGCTACGTAAATGTGGCGTAATGATTATTATTATTACTTTATTATTATTATTATTATTTTGTTTTTAATTTTGGAACTTTAATTTTATTTGAATGGATCCAAAAACGTCAGAATTACGTCATACTAAACAAACGGTGGGAAGCTTAGAAACACTCGAACAAAACACGTTCATCGGAAAACACATTACTTCAGATATATGCGCATGGGCCTGCCTAGGCACATTATACGGATTAGCAGAATGTAATCTCGGCGTTTTTGCGTATGTTCTAGTATCCACTATTATATCCCCTTTCCGATACTGATAATTGTGTATGTAATAAACTGTTGCAGAGTATCACAAATGCCTGCCGGATCACTGGCAGTGTATGAACATGTACTGCATCCCCAACTATAAGTATTGTGACTTTGTCGATGACTGCGGTGATAATTCGGACGAAAA
>NMRA01000272.1:415636-437878 GCA_002633005.1 Phoronis australis
CAGGATTTTGCCCGTCAGACATACGCACCCCCGAACTGCCAAATGGAATCTGGGAGAGTTTTAGGTGGAGGCATGGCCCCTTTCACCCCCCCTCAAAATCCTCCACTGATTTCCGTCCAGAAAACAAAGTTTCAGTCATGAAATTGGTGTCAAACTGTTCCTTGGGCTTGTAAGGAACTGACAGTTCGTACAGACCAAGTTCATATAATTTCAACTCTTGGCGTGACCTGAAAATTTGCGAGCTTGGCCTGAAAAAACAACGAACTCATTCAGTTCCTCCCGAACCCTGATATCGTAGTAATCTGAGTAACGATCAAAACAAGACCTATTTTATAGCGGTAAAGGTCTGAATCAAAACTTAGTTTTTGTACAAAGAGGACGGATTTAATGCCCCTTTAACCCATCTCCCATTATAGTGTTTCAAGTAGCTTTAAAAAGCTACTTCTGGGAGTGATAAACGTCACGGCGTTCGATTCTGAGAGGCTCTGCGACTACTAACGTTTGACGTATGCTCAGCAGTTGTGGGCACGAAAACGATGTCATGTTTTACAATGTAAATCTCTAGTACATGCTACGCAGCTTAAACTACGCAACAAGAATGGGTGTCGTGTACACACATATACATAGACTCCCACAGTCTCGCAAATTTTCTATAAGAAAAAATGCTAAGTGAGTACTGGGAGATTGGCTACGAAAAAATTAACACTTGTCAGATTCACCAGTAATAATGTTTATTAACAAACTGATTTGTTTGTTTGGTCCATGCTTAACAAATTTCCAGTTTCAAGTTTTGCGCTGATCGACTCTATTGTTTTGTGCTCACATAAACATTAGACTTTGAACGCTGTTTCTGACGTCGTTACTGCCACTGCAGTACACAACGTGATTCTTCGCATTGACCTGTGGAAGTGCGTTATCAACGAAAATATCTAAAATTTAGGTTGCCCTGGAAAGGAATTTCGCTGTAAGGACAACGGGACTTGCTTAGACTACGCCAAAATTTGCAATCGAGTGTCTGACTGCCCGAACACTCCCGGTGGTCATGAAAACGACACTTCGGATGAAGAAAACTGTGGTAACGCTCTGTCTGAATTTTAGTCATTTATAATGATATGGAAGGTACCTCTTGTACGTGCTTTACAAAATATGGTTATAAAGAAGACTATACGAAACACAACAGCACCGCTTTTCACACCCACAATTGAGCTTATGTATAAAATAATGCTTTTTTGCTTTAAAGTTTCGTACAAGAGCGTACGCGCCTAAGCTAACATCACTTATTGGCGCATGTGCCTATGCCGTTATCCCTTATGCCAGTTTCTTACTTGGGACCGTGCGCCTATGAAGTTGTGCCTTTCTATATCCTGAATTTGCCTAAATGTAGAGCACTTTCGAGTAAAACTAATGTTAAAGTTAAATGTCTTGTGAGAGACTCTTGACTTATTTATTGCAAAATGATAGACATTGTCGTGTGTTCAGAATTTAACTTGAGCTATTGAAACGAATTACTGAGAATAGACTAAATGCTTGCAAAACACCCAGTTTAAGACATGATCGTATGCAACATAACAGGGATAGCCGCCTGTGCCTATTGGTCTGTTTAGTGACGATGTATCTGCCACTATTACGATTCGATTTGGACCCACAAATAGGAATAGAAATGTTTTCTTTGAGAAAATTTGCAGGTCTTGGATTTTTACGATTCAGGTTACCACGGAGACTATTTAGCATTTAATATTTTAAAAAAATTATATGTTTGGATTAGTTGGTGTGCACCGATAACGTTTGCACACATGATTGCTGCCGAGGAGTTGAGGGGATTAAAATTAACTGGGTCCATAGTCAGCTAATAATTATCGAAGGGCTCAATAATTTACAGCGCTACGTAAATGTGGCTTAATGATTATTATTATTACTTTATTATTATTATTATTTTGTTTTTAATTTTGGAACTTTAATTTTATTTGAATGGATCCAAAAACGTCAAAATTACGTCATACTAAACAAACGGTGGGAAGCTTAGAAACACTCGAGCAAAACACGTTCATCGGAAAACACATTACTTCAGATATAAGCGCATGGGCCTGCCTAGGTACATTATACGGATTAGCAGAATGTAATCTCGGCGTTTTTGTGTGTCATCTAGTATCCACTATTATATCCCCTTTCCGATACTGATAATTGTGTATGTAATAAACTATTGCAGAGTATCACAAATGCCTGCCGGATCACTGGCAGTGTATGAACATGTACTGCATCCCGAACTATAAGTATTGTGACTTTGTCGATGACTGCGGTGATAATTCGGACGAAAAGGATTGCAGTGAGTATATTGTAATCAGACCGCTCATACTTTACAACGAAGCTACCACACCAGTGCATTCGATTTTGCTGTGCCGATTTTTGTCAGACACAGTTCTGTTATTATGCAAGTCCAAGCCTGCTAGTTGTTAACGCGTACGGGTTTTACAAGTTAGCGCGTGCAGGCCTGACTCATTAACATGTTAATCTATTTCGTAACCGTGTTGCGAGGATGACTGAGGTCAGGACTCCAGGAACGGGTTGATTTTCTGGATTTGTACATATTCGTACTTAAATACAGCAATTTAACCTTTTCATTTATACGTAAATATTATTCATGAACTGAAAGAAGGAGTGAAATACGTTTCTGCTGCCGTCTTGCTGACATTTTGAAGAAGGTGACATATATCGATCATGCAATGAGAAATGACCTCAGAGAAGAACCCTGTGACCTAGTGGGACTATCTTGTTAATAATGCGCGGACAGTTTCAGAGACTGCTTTCAACCCGTTTCACAGTTTCTTTTTGAACCAATCATGAAAAACTAAATGTCTTGATAAGTATCGTATATTTGCATCGTTGATTTAGCCACTGCTGGCATAAATAGACATCAACAAATAACAGCATGTAAAACGTATTACAACCTCAGCATGATAAAGTTTAGAACCGAAGCATTGCAAACTATCATAACTCTAATTTAGTACAGATAAGCGACATCCTATGCGCACCTGCAATGCGAATTAACGCGCATTCGTAGATTTAGGGCAAACGTGTTAAACCCGTACGCGTTAACGACTGACAGACTTGGAATTCCGCACAACGTTTAACATTTCGAATTTGTATACCCGTGGACTTAGCGAGTGGTGAGTTGCTTTTTCAAAAAACAAACTTTGGTTCCAAGCAAACCAAAACAACCAACCGCAACAGTGAACCAGAGCTGTGTTCAAAGAGCACAAGTGGCTCCGCCTGTACGAAAAGAGAAACACCTCTCAGGGTAGTGGGATTCGAAGCTTATCACTTGCTCAACATAAAATCCCTTAGAACAACCGCGTCGTTGTCGGAGATTAAACGCGTTTTTAAAAAATCATTTGCTCCGTCTAGAAGAGAGCGAAATGAACTGCAAGTGCTTCTACCATACTGTTGCAGTATTTACAACCAGTTCTGGAAAATAAGTGGGTAACGTTGGGTTTATTCTGAGTCATGTAATGGCTTACCAACTTAATCTAACTTCGTTCGTCCCTCTCTGGTTTTGCATGTATGTTTATTTTCAACTGCTCTCGTCGTTCTTCACGCAGATAGAGAAGAATGCTTGGAAGTCTTTTTTAAGTGCAACAACGGCGAGTGCATATACGACTCGTATTTTTGCGATGGAAAGCCCGACTGCATCGATGGGTCAGACGAGCTTGGATGTGGTACGAGATTTTAATTTTAAAATTTTACGCCTTTTTCAGAAATCACCATTATTTTCAGAGCTGAAACAATCTTGATATATCAGTCATTTCAAGATTTTTGTATTACCGTGCATGCAAATACTCTTACGAAAATAATTAAAGCTGTACTTGGTACAGAAGTTGACGAATACACGTGCTTACCTCTCATACTGGCCAAAATTTTCAATTTTGACTTTGTCTATAATACTGCCTATTTTATAGCTAAAGAATTTCAGTATAAAACCAGGTATTAAAAGAGCTAATATTTTAACATTTCTTGTGATTTTAGCACTGTCAATTGACGGGAGGTAGAAAACAATTAATTGAGAAAGAGTTATGAGACTTTTCTTTTCGTTGATCCACTTATAATCGTATTTCAATCTTTTTCCTTTTTGCAGCAACGCAGACAACCCACTTTTTGTGCCCGGAACAGTTTTATATCAAACTGGAGTTTGTTTGTGACGGCGAGCCAGACTGCTTGAACCACCGGGATGAGTTAGACTGTAAGGCTATTTAAAGTAAATCACATGATGGCTTTTGGAGTGAACAGTATTAGTTAAATTCAATAGCTACACGTTAAAAAGCTATTGTTAGTACACGGCTAGGACTGCGCTGCTTCTGGTGTTGCGACTGATATCACTACTGCTGCACAGCTACCGATACTGATACTGCTGCAGCTAGTGATACTGATACTGCTACTGATACTGTTATTGCTCTTGCTACTAATACTGATGCTGTAAACTGCTACTGATACGGCCACTGATAGTGATGCTGATACTGATTCTGTTGCTGCTAATGATACTGATACTGATACTCTTATTGCTATTGCTACTGATGTTGCAGCTCATACTGATACCCAAAAATTCGACATTTCAATGTATTGTAGCAAACTTTGGTATGCTAAAATTCATTTTACTTTAATATGTTCTCCAACGTATACTATTGATTTGATTTTCAATTTCAGTAACGAAATAAATTGTAATATGTATCTAGGCAACTGCAGCACAACCGACTTCCGGTGTGAAAACTCCCGTTGCCTCCGCCCGTCACAAATCTGTGATGGTGTGTGTGACTGCTTGAATACCTGCAGTGACGAGAACGGATGTCACAGTAAGTCGGCAGCGAAAGTTACGGTTTTATCGCACATATTCTTAAAGACTAAATCTTCATTGTCCTTATACCTGAATTTAACGTGACATAGCTGAGTTTATTTACAAATTTCATTCCCTCATGTTTAAAACGTGTTCTTTGAAGGTTCCACGAAACATCATAACCTATGGCTGTTGAAATCTCTTGCGGAACAATACTTTGCTTCCAAGGAACTAAATGCGTTCATTCAATTCAGCGGTACACACTGCAACAGTATAACATATCCGTATCGGCGTTTTTTTGCTTACTAGGAGAAGCGCACATTTGTAATAGCTTCGGTGACCATCTGTGCAAGACATTTGGAACGAGTCACCCGCAGAGATGCGTACGTGATGCATATCTCTGCGATGGAAATTTCGACTGTTTGTATGGTGAGGACGAGACAACATGCAATGGTAAAAGCACATGCAACTTTATTATCATACACTTAAAATCTAAAATAATAATTTGATTAATCACAATGGCAATGATGACGTTGATGATCGACGAAAATGATAATGAATGATGACGACGACATCTATGACGATCAACGTAATGTTAAGGATTATGATAGCGATGGAGGTAAAGATGATGATGATGAAGACGATGGTGATGATGAAGATGATGACGACGATAATGATGGTAATAATGGTGCTCGGCGAATCCAATGACGATGATGGTGAATGGGATAATGAAAATTACTGATGGTGAGAATTGTGATCGTGATGTCAACAACGAAGACAATAACGATAATCATGAATATAGAAGTAATGAAAGCGGTGATTATATAACATAGCTTTTTGCCAATATTGTATCATTCTAAATAGTTTCTTGAAAATCGACACAGTGGTATCAGTGATAAACGATGTAAAATATTTTATTATTTTGGTATTTATATGCCCATTAAAATCTGGAAATATATAGACATCTTAAACGCTGCATAAGTGTACAAATACGTATGATATTGTTGCTTCAGCTCAGTGCGAATGGCCAATGTTCATGTGCATTGATGGAAAATGTATACCAGGCGAAAAAGTGTGTGATAAAGTTGGCGACTGCTCGTTTAATGAAGACGAAAACGAATGTTTCTTTGGAGGTATGCTCATGGCGTCACACAAAACGTTGTACCTGGCCTATGATCCACAAGTTCTTGTTGATTTTAGTCACTATTTACCAAATATTTGAAAATAAGAGTACGACCAAATAATCCGAAGCCTGGAATTGGTTGTAAAGTCTCAAACAAACAGCTCCGTAGAAGTTGGATTGCTAAAACTGATTGAATTTTTTGATTATTTAGACTCTGCATCTTCATCCATTTTGGGATTTAGGTAAAGCGTTTGATTCATTATATCATTTTATTATTCTTCTCTTAGGCAAGCAATTATAAATCAAGAAGAAAGTAATTATTAACTTACTTCGGTTTATTGCTCTCATAGCCTAAACATCTAACATGTCTTTGCCGATCATAGTGTCTTCTTAGTTGAACATTAAAGGAGTTTCTTTTTTTACAATAATACCTATCACGCGACCAATCGCTCACGGCCAAAAAACACCCCCGACACGTTGTTTTTAGGGATTACGCGAAAATTGCAATTGCCCCTTCCCACTCAGATTGGTCAGTACATTATCTCCTCCTTTCTCACGTTCCCCTCTTTCGGTTTTCTATTTCCTATCCTTCTCTTCCATACTCACCTTCGTCTATCCACTTTCTTATTTGTCACTGCTGGAATTACTCATTGTCCCAACTGCTGTTCGACCGAACGCGTCTAATATGTACAGAAAATTAAATGTCGTATCCCATAACTTTGCATCCGCATGACCTGTCCCACCTCAAGCCGGTTACGTGCATTGGCGTTCTGTTGTTCTTTCCTGTAGATTGTAAATACGGTCAATATCGATGTCTCTCAGGCCAATGCGTTGACGAACGTTGGGTCTGTGACGGGACCTACAATTGTTATGATAGGAGCGACGAGCGTGACTGTGGTGAGATTTTGTCATCGTATAAATTATGTATTGATATATATTGAAATGAAGAGAATTAAAATATTGGCATATCTTTTACAGTATTAAAACTTAATGTACAACCAAAATTAACCAAAATGAGGACTTGAGTCAGTTTTCCTGGCAGATTGTCTCATATCTCCGAAACTTGCATTTTTAGCTCAACTTTGATCTTTTTCTTTCATTTTTCAGACAACTATCAGTGCCCCGAAAACTATTTTAGGTGTAACTTAACCGGGCAGTGCCTGTTGCCAAATCGAATTTGTGATCACAGGAGGGACTGTCCTGACGGAAGTGACGAAAAAGAGTGCAGTAAGAACAATGTATTTTGACTATGTTATAATATATTTAGCAATTTGTCATTGTGTTTGCATACAGCAAATGCGTGGACACATTTATGGAATGATATGATCTAAATTTCATAGACTTCGGAAGCCTAACATTTTAATTTATCTTGGTGAGATATCTAATTTTTTTACAAATTCGCCATGCTGTAGAGCCATTGCAGGTTGCCAAGCAGACAATGACGGTGGAAAAACAACGTGACACTTCTATTCTCCATGGAAACACCTGTCAATCGTCCGAATGCCTTCACCAACCGTCAATTTTGAGAATGTTGAAACTCTTAACTATCATAAAACGTTACAACGACAACGCTTTGCAATCCACAAAGGATGAAATATGCCATGGAAATGACTTTTGTGCAAGTTAAATTTATTTCAGATTACAGAAAATGCCGGGAAGACGAGTTCCAGTGTTCGAGCGGCGAGTGCATTCCTGAACACATGCTGTGCGTGTTGGGGCCAAGTGGCTGTAAAGACGGCTCTCATCTCTGGGGAGACTGTAGTAAGGCTAACGTGTAATAGTGCATAAAAGTTCAAGTCCAGGTTATGTTAGGACAACGTGATGAATGCTACTCAAATTATCAAGATCGATGCTTCACACATGACACATGACATTGACCAAATACATAGTGATTATGCCACGCCGTTCGATTTTGTAAACTAAAAACTCCTACAGTCAAACATTGTTGGCAGAGATAGTTTTAGTGTTAATAAACTTTCAAACATTAGAGAAGGGAGCGATTAATTAGATAACCATTTTTCAGCTAGAAATCTCTCGCTAAAACAAAATATCACCACCACAACTAGGCAAAATTGAAGTGAACGACTTTTTACTCAGGCTTTTGTGCGCGATATGAGTGAGATGAAACACATGGTAGTGTTGGCTAACGTATTAAACCAAGGTTAACATGACTAACGGACTGTAAAACACGGTGTCGGACGCCAAAACACGACTCACGTACCTGCAAACATCGTTCACTGACTCACATACATGGGATCGAACTCATACATGGGATCGCACTCACAACACAAACACGATTCATTCACCACCCCCCCCAAAAAAAAAAAAAAAAAAAAAAAAAANTAAACACAGTTCACTCCGATAAAGCATGCCAAATACACGNAACCAATTCCATGTGATTCAATACATGTCACAGATCACTAAAACCCCTATGACAGACAAAATACACTCTGGGTTGTGCCCGGCAGAAACCCCCAAAAATCTCAATCATGGTATGCCATCAAAATTTGATCTAGACTAGATTTTCGAGGTACCGGCCAAAACTGATTTAAAACGAACAATAGTACCCGGGGTCCTTTTTTGGTTTCTGCTGGACCTATTCCAGAGTGCAATTTGTCTGTCATGGGTCATTTGGAGTTCAGTGCGGTACTATTGTTCGTTTTAAATCAGTTTTGGTTGGTACCTCGAATATCTAGTCTTCTAGCTCATTTTGGGGCTCTTAGTAAGTCCCCCAGGGGTCACACCCAGAGTGCAGACAACGGCAGACGTCCATTTCTGTACATACTCAACTGAGGTGGACTTTAAATGCTCCCGTGGTCAGATGTTGGTACCTCGTTCATCTATGCTAAGTGCTCTGGGCTGCCGGTCTAGTCTCAGACTCATCGGCTTCCCGGGTAAGTAGCGCAAAATAGTTTTTACTACTGCGCAGAAAGGGAATTGTTCAACCTTCATGTATTTGGAAACAACTTTGACGCGGAGAGAAATGAATGAGAATGAGACGGATCGTTGTTTACGCTTTTTGGTAAATGATTACGAGTTTGTTATAAAATTTCACGACTTCAATTTCATTATTTTTTGTTTATCTTGAAGGAAACAAAACATGTGGTCATGGCATGTTTAAATGTCCTAACAGTCATTGCATCGACGACAGCCTTGTTTGTAACGGAGAACACGATTGTATAAAGACAGGATATGACGAAAACAAATGTAGTAAGTATTCAAGTGTGTGGATGACTTCAGATAAATGATTTCCGTTTGTAAACGTTTTTCCTGTTCCAATTGGCAACAGGATTTATTGCTGCACTCCTTCATGAGTTGTTGAATCTAAAACTATTAACGGGACGATACCAGTGAAATCTTCAAGGGGACGAGTTTGTCAAATGAAACTATATACATCCATTTTTAAGATACGACAGGCGAAATGCCTTGCTGGAGAATGCATTACGTAGTACCATTTTCTGTCATAATTCAACTCTACAAGTCGTAGTCAAGTTACAATGAAGTACTGGTCAATATGCTGGTGCTTGGTTGGAAATGTAAGATCTTTTCAAGTTCATGTTATCGTAGTAACCAGCACGTGCAAATTTATCGAATTCGTTGTAAACTATGTTCCCGGGTCAAACACGACTTTTCAGAGAAGTGCTTGCTCTTTCAAAGCAACTTCATCGTATTCTTAATATCCTTTGCTGGAATATTGAAATTGGCTCTATACATGTTAACCGTTATTTGCTCTAACCATAGCAATTTTTGTAAAAAACCATTAGCAAACCATTGCACTGACGAAAACGAGTTAATATATCATCAAATGTCAAAATGCATTGCATGTACCTACTTACCTATTAAAGGCTCTTACATCAAGTAACTGAGAGTGTTGTTATACTCCTTGGTAACTCCTTTGGCCCTGTCGAGCAAGGCTCATGATATGAGATTATTTCAATTATTGCCAGTAAAAGCCAAAGCGAAGGTTTGAAAACTTTTAAATGAACATCGGCAAAATGCAAAAAAATACGTAGCATTTTGACGCTAAGCCGTAGCACTACAGAAACGGGAAGAATATGTAGCACTCTCATTAATTTTAACCTCAAATAATAATTCCTTTTCAGGCGCTTCGTGTCCGTATTTAAGTGATCAGTGCGAGTGTTACAATAATGTTATGAACTGTTCATCTAGAGCTCTTCAGGATGTTCCATATTTGGGGAATGACAGATATATCCGAATACTGTGAGTAGAATAGTACACACCTCGTATCAAACATTGTGATTGCTGGTCAAATAGAGACTAACCTGAAATGCTGTACAAATACTTTTGAGAGATCACTAGTAGAGAAGGAAATTGCATAGTGTGTTTGAAAAAGGGGAATCAACAGTACATCCACTACTGAGCAATGTTCTTGTGAAATAAAGATTTGTTTAAAAAACATGGTCAGCTCGACTCTAAGTTAAATGGTTTTTAAACGCATTTATCTCTGTAACAGATGTTAATCAATTACTTGCAGTGACTTGAGTTCCAATGCCATCGATTCGATAAAGAACAACAGCTTTGCGAGTTTTAGGGATCTCCTTGTGTTGTGAGTATGATGACTTTTTAGGCTACAATGTTACTGAGTAGGAGCATTCATGGATTGGTCAGTGTATAATATTGCTGAAATAGCATTGTAACACTGAACATCACGGGCGGGGCAGCACTGAAAAAAGTGTGTGTGGGGGCAGGGGAGCTAAAGCCCCCCCCAGCTCCCTGTGGTGCACCGCCTAAACACCATGGGCGGCGCAGCACTGAAAAAGTTGGGAGGCTGTAGCCCCTAGCCCCTTATGGTGCGCCGCCCATGAACATAGTACAATGTACAAATGCAGACGCTACAGGAAGCTATATCTGGGTTGGAAACGTGTGAGTTCCACAAGGAAATTAGTTTTTGTAGGAATTAAGACTTTCATACTCTTTGACTCATGAACTGTCAGAAGTGTTTGAATGATCGTTGCTCCTATATGTGTATTGTTTTGGAGATGGCTCCAAAATATTTAATGAATTATGGAAGGAAGTCTTCTTTGAGATAAAAGATTTTTAAAGGAGGTATTCATAGTTTGCGATTCAATTGTGAATCAACCAAAAATCATTTATTAAAGGAGATGTCAAGGCTTGAAATTACGAAGGTGCCACATGTCTACGATTCAATCTGAGTCTGACAAATTAGTGCAATATTTTCCCATAACTATGAAAATTTTGACAGCAATAAAAATGGCGGATGCTGCTTCTATGATAGGTTTCTTGCTAAAAAATGCCAGTAATACCACAAGTTTTCGGAGACAGAAAACTCTGATGGTTCCAATATTAAAAATTAAATTCACTAATTCATCTTATAATTGGAACAAATTCTAACTTATTATTGGATTCGCCAAATCTACAATCGATTTAATTAATGTTTCGATACTTTTAAAGATCGTTAGATGGGCGCAACTAATTTCCAAAAAATAACTGGAAAACAAGTCTCAGATATTCACCCTTCATTCGGAATATAAAGGCGGTCATACGTCGCGGAACCCGTTTGATTTCAAATTAATTGGGCCGCGTCAAGCTTCGAAATTTTTAAAAATCAATGAAGATTCATAGACTTGAAGTCATTTTCCACCTTCAGGCGTTTACTCAGTCTACTCATTAAGGTTATACGAAAAATTATCGACAAGTTTGTGTATTTAGCAAAATGTCTACAAAACTATAAATTTTAACCCAGTAAAAGTATTTTCTCAAAGTAGAACGCGTGCAGAATTTGATTTTTGACTTGAATTGAAGGTACATCGATCGCAGAACAACGGCATCAATAACAAGATCAAATTTTGTTTAACATAAACGTCCAAGATGAAATCTCTAAAGCGCTATTACCGTTTTCTAAAGTATCTAAATTATTGCTCCTTTCCATTTTAAATATTTTTGATTTTTTCATAAAAGTTATAAAAGTCCTATATTCTGACAGTCCCTCGTATAACAGTGAACAATTTTTAAGACATTTGTAACAGCGTTTTGGAGAGCAATGCATAATAAAATGGTTTATGTTTTTCATATGAATCGAATCCGCAATTTTTGAGATGTGGTGTTCTGGAGTTTGCCCATTTGGCCATTTTTCTACGGTTCTGCATAACCTAAACGTCAAGTTCTTCTGTTTTTATCGATCGTCATGAACAATAACAGAAGCGATGATTTGGCCAGTAATGATAATGTCGCTATTTGAGCGCCAACTAACCCTTTTGACATTATTTCGCCAAGAGTGGCGGAAAATCTTGAGGTTATGTTTTGGAAGTTTAAGGACTAAAACTGAAATCGCATTTGCTGATCACCGTGGGAGTTTGGTATCTCTGAAATTATCTCTCAGCTGGCCCCTCAATAATCTCCGAATTCTTTCAAAAGGCCTCCCTGAGATGGTGAGCTCGTAAAAATATTGGACAAGACCATCGACCTTGATGCGAATTGAAGAAAGATCTACTAGTTTTTGTCATACGGCCGCTTAAAACAGCTGGTGCGGAATAGTAAAAATCGTTTGCAGTCGCTTGTAACGGTATTGGAGAAAGTGTAAAGCAAAATCTAGACGATGCAGACTGTGTTGCACCCCCAACTAGCAATTTTTGGATTTTTGGCATCCATCTTATTTATAGTGAGTTGCCAGAATGGTCTTCAGGAAATTCAACAGACGTGTCTCAATCTACTAAAAACTGTACGACACCCAGAATGGTCTTCAGGAAATTCAACAGACGTGTCTCAATCTACTAAAAACTGTACGACACCCGCCAATTTAGGTCGACTAACAATGAGTCTATTATACCCCTTTTGAGAATGTTGGAAAACCTTTCATGTGCTATATATACTGCCGCTAATTTTTGATGTGCCATGTATACTGCCGCTAATTTTTGAGGCTATCGTTCTCGAAATTGAGTTGAAGATGCTCTATCACGTGAATTTGTGTTTTGTGTGACTGTTTAGTTGAATATAAAGGGATTTCCAGTCACTGTGATGGTTGTGTGACTGTTTAGTTGAATATAAAGGGATTTCCAGTCACTGTGATGGTTGTGTGACTGTTTAGTTTAATATAAAGGGATTTCCAGTCACTGTGATGGTTGTGTGACTGTTTAGTTGAATGTGACGGGATTCCCAGTCACTGTGATGGTTGTGTGACTGTTTAGTTGAATGTAACGGGATTCCCAGTCACTGTGATGGTTGTTTGACTCAGTAGACACCGACTGGGTACATGTACGTGCCGACACATTCGTTTTGGAATATTTTACTACGCAACTCTATTCATGCCTTTGTACCTTTCCAGAAACTTATATGGAAACAAGATAAATAGCATTGAGCCAGACAGTTTTGTTACTTTGAAGTATTTGAAAGCCCTGTAAGTATTAGACATTTCACTTAATTTAGCATCATTAACAGTAAAATTAAATTTAATACTTCAAGTTTCACCAAAACGTCAAAATCACCTCCTTGCTCAATCTGATGATTGGACAAAGATGAGGACTAAAATTTTTTTTTTCAGTTTGAGTCAAAAATTTACTGAACATGAATTTTAGCTGGATGCATGACGTCACTGAGTGCCTAAATCAAAGCTGCATTTTACCCTGTTTCACTGGCCTTAATTGCTTTTTTGTTGAATTTTAGGGACCTCAGTGGACAGCGTCTCAAAGGTATCTTAAAGAAAGGAACGTTCACGGGACTCGTGAATTTGATAAGATTGTGAGTTTCTGCTGTACTAATTCTTCAAGTGTAAACTAACTATTCTGAGATGCGACGGAAGTGACGCTAAACATTGGTCCACAATAAGCTTTCTAAACAACTGACGCATTGTTTGTTCTATATGCAAAATTCGTTGAACCCACAGCGATGTTAACGATCGATATTTTTAAATAAAATTTACTCCAGTTCTCGGTCGTCCGCATTCTAACAATAAAGCAGACGGCCAAGAGACGCAGGGAAACTGGTGATTAAAGCGATACCTATATTTCGAGATAGTGTTCTTTTCTCAGCATCAAGCATATATAGACATAGAAATATTGAAAGGCATTCAAAAATAACCATAGAAAAATTCACATGTTTTGATTTTCAGGGATTTATCCAACAATTCAATTACTGGGATAGAGGATGGAGCCTTTCAAGGGTTGTTTAAGTTGAAATACCTGTAAGTACTTAATACAACCAAATAGCGCAGATGTTCTCTCTTCAAGATTTTAAAGGCGTCCTGAAATAACCACGTGTACCATTGAGACGGAAACTGGTCGACTCCCGTGTTAAAAAGTTTCATTGACACTATGCATTACATAAATGATAAAAATTTTGGTTGCGTTGTGACTAAAAATACCAGAAGAGACAATCCGAGTTTTTTCCGAACGATGTTTGTTTGAACAACTACTTTGACTTGCGTGAAAGACACACGGTATTTAAAGGAGGTACTTTGCCATTGAAAGCTGACTAAGTAAATTGATAATTTATTTTATAAAATATTCTTGAACAAGACGAGTGAGCAAAACGAATTTTTGCAAAAGAAAGATGGAAGACAAATGGAAAAATTTACAAACAGGTGGTTACAAATGCATAATTTAATAGCAATCTAAGGATATTTCCAAAATACTATCTCCCCAAAACGAAAACAAACTGATGTTTTAGAAAACTTTAACAGCGTTTTTGAGATCACGTCTTGAACAATTATATCAATGAAAATTCCGATCACGTTGTTGATACTGTTACTTTGCTATGAGTGAATCTTTCTATTTTGCTAAATTTTATTACGATACATGGTCACGTGACTCAATTAATTTGCAAATTGGTAAAACACCAACTGTTAAATTCTACTTTTAGTGCTTTTACTGTGTTAATATCTACAAATTTGTAGATATTTGGCTAAATGTAAACACTTGTCAGTAAGTTCCTTGATAACTTTCAAGTAAACGCTGTTGCGAATTATAACCGATGAGATTTTATTCGTTGGAGAACCCTAAATGACTTCTGGTGAAATCGGTATGTGAAGGATTCATTTTTGGCCATGACCTCTGTTCTACTATGCTATACCGATACTAGCGATTAATAAAATACAAATCGAATCGATGGAGATCAGGAGGTTCAGTTGGTCTTCGAATCGACTGACTAGTCAATTCAACGGTTAAGATTTGTTGAAAGCTGCTTTAATCACACAAAATTAATAAAGCTGGCGTTAGATACTAATTGAACAAAGACACCGACAACTAGGACGAGGACGACAATGATGATGATGAGGGCGACGATTACGGGACGATGACGAAGACGAGGACAAGAACGAGGACTATGACAACGACGACTTACATAATTTACGTTGCGTGTAACGAACTAAATTTGTTCAGTCGTTCACATTGTGTTTTACAGGGACATTTCTCGCAACAACATTGCCTATGCGGGTAAAAAGATATTCAACGGACTGAATAGCTTGAAGCGCGTGTGAGTAAATTCATGGCTCACTGTTTCGAAAATTGCGACAGCATATATAAATTTCTTATATTTTCAAATTTGTTTGGAAAGGGAATGATAAAAGTTGTTTGCCAATAATTACATGAAGCTGTGTTGAACTCGTGTGATATCTCCTAATCTGTTCAGAACAAAATTTATAAAATTTGAATCGAGTCCGTTTTGGTTGAAGCGCAATTTGAAACTAATTTCATGACTGAAAGTAGCTTAAATCGAAACTAGTTCCTTGACATACTGTAAAATGCAGGTTTAATGCCGGTTTAAGAAAGTCTTTTACACACATACATGTAGTTGGCCGGAAACAGTTCTTCCTATAAGGAATTAAAACGTTTTTTGTGCTCTCCTGTGTTTATTATACAGAGAGACTGATGAGTATCGTTTCTGCTGCGTCGAACGACGATCGAACTTCACCTGCTTACCAGGTCCAGATCTCTTCTCTAACTGTGAAGACTTGTTGGCCAACTATGTCCTAAGGGTCAGCATTTGGATCGTTGGTTTAGCGGCCCTCATTGGGAACGTAATGGTAATCATATGGCGACAACTTGACAAGCGTAGCAGCAAGGTATCCATACTTGTGTCCAAATGTCTGAAAGTCTGAGATGCACTTATCAGTAAAATGCGTGTATCTTGCGGGTGAAGAAAATTTGAAGCTTCCATGGAGAAAGAAAGCTTTTTTTCTTGAGTCGTAACTCATTTGAAGGCATTATTTCATTGAAACTAACCATTTCGTAGGACCTCTGTTGGCAAATGGTAATGTTTTCTTTCGGAACTTCCCATGAAAACACATCCCCTGGAGTGGTAGTAAAATCTGCCAAATTTACATGGCCTTTTCATGTCTCTTACTAATAAATTTGTATGTCTATAAAGTGTGTTTTTGTTTTGTGATAGGAATCTCTGTAATTGAGCATTATGTTAAGATTGATTTTATTGAGAAGTTAAGTTGTTGAGTATTGCCTCATTTTAGTGTTAATCTTGTATCATATTGATATCTTTTCCAGATAAATTCCTTCATGATAACCAATTTGGCATTCGCTGACTTCTTCATGGGTTTGTATCTGATGATCATAGCCAGCGTCGACGCTTATCATCGCGGCCTCTACATTGAAAGTGACAAGAGCTGGCGCGAAAGTGCGTTGTGTACATTTGCCGGATTTCTGACATTCTTTTCAAGTGAATTGTCCGTTTTTATACTGACAATGATAACTCTTTTTCGATTGTTCTGCATTACCTTCCCGTTCAAACGTAGTCGCTTTGGTATGCGCAAGGTACGAATCTGCATGTTTTGCATTTGGAGTATTTCAATCGCTCTGTCCACTATTCCGTTGATAGACATCGACTACTTCCGCATGTTCTATGGACGTTCTGGTGTGTGTCTGGCATTGCCATTGACAGTGGAGACGTATTCAAATGGATGGGAGTACTCTTTTTCCGTGTCGATTGTACTGAATCTGATATCGTTTCTAGTCATATTTATCTCGTATATTTGGATGTTTATTGTCGCCAAGAGTACACGAACGGCAGCGCGCACATCGGAAATGAAGTGCGACAACGTCATGGCGCGAAGGATGACAACGATTGTCGTCACGGACTTTCTGTCCTGGATGCCGATAATCGTCATCGCGATGTTGTCTTGCGGTGGGGTCGTCTTGCCATCACAGGTAGGCTAACATAAGATAAGCGGGCCCAAAGCCAGGGGTGTACAATGCCTTTAGAATGCAGGCTGACAGTTGTGTGCGCCAGGACGATTTAGTTTCAAAATTATTGACTGACTTTTTGTATTTTTATTGTGTAATGTACAAATCAGTGTCTGAAGATCCCACTTGCCCTGAACAGCCTCAATAGACAGTCTCTCCAATAGGTGACAGTCAGGTCTAGCATCAAGTGTCTGCACATCAATGGAGGGGAAGATATCTGTTGATGAGCATGAGAAAGGGACCACTGATCACAAACTCAGTCCGCGGTAATAGTCATTGGGTCCCGCATTTTGAGAAATAATCTGGGTAGAGTTCAGTAACTGTCTCGAGACTAGCAAAATCTTGCCAAAATCACGTGTTCTCATTTAAAATACACTGCAATATCTCACATAATCTCGCGAAGTCTTTTTTATTTTTAGCAAGGTCCAACCGTAAGCCCCAGCGTGACTGAACTCTACCGTGGTTGCTGTTATTCAGTGGAGAAAACAGGTTCGACAAAGTGCGGGGCCCATGAAAATCACTCATTACCCTCGGTGGCACCTCCTTTTCACTAGCTGGCTGTCGGTCCCGATTTCGAGACGAATCAGTGGCGAAATACGCATTGATAAAGAAATTTGAATCACGTCAGTTGATTCTGTAATTTATTACCGATGGACCAAATGAGATTTTCCAAAGTGATAAGAAAAGTTGTACAAAACCGCCATATTGTTGCATAACCTCACATGCAGGTCTGAAGCCTGCTCGTGAAAACCAGGCGTGCGTTCAGTAGACGCTAGGACCTAGCTAAAACCTAGTCTAAGTCACGTGTTCGTATTTAAAATACACGGCAATATCTCACGTAATCTCACGAAGTCTTGCTTTTTAGCGAGGTCCTAGCGTTACTGAACTGGAGGCAGCATGAGGTCTAACAGTCCTTACGCAAAATTAATAGTCCCGCTGTACAGTCACAGTTAGCACCATAACGACAAGGGAAGTGGGACAGAAAGCCACCTGACTTCTCATCTTGCAAACGGCCTATTAATGGCTTGAATGAAACTCAAATTAACAATGTGTTTTGTAGGGTGTCCCAAAATATGCACGGTTTAAATACGAGTACCAGGATTGTGGTGTTTTTCTAACTTCAGGAATCTCAAAGTTTGTTTCTCAGCATGAAGAACTTGCCACGGTGGGCTCTTGTTGTAGACAACAGTGTCCAGTTGCATGAAACAGTCCCAAATAGGGACTCATCTAAGGTCCTAAGTCTTTTTGAGTATTTTTGTCGTTATGGACTCACAGATGCAATATTTTTCTATCATTTCATCTTTATTATGAGGTCCTCTTTGATTAGTGACATTTTCTAATAATATACTTAAAACTGAAGCCAGAGTTCATTGAAAATAAATAGGGACTCAGTCCTTAAGTTGGGGTGTTGCAGGCAGACCCCTAATTATTTTCGATAATATTGACAATTGGACGTAGAGTTCACTCTCGATCTGTATCAAAGTCAAAAGATGACTTAGTAATAAAACTAAAACAATACAAGAAAGGGCAATCTATGTTTTCACAAGTCCAAAAATGCGCAGTAAATTTAGAGAAAGTAGTTGAGTCCCTATTTGGTACTGTTCTATGCAACCGGGCACTGGTGTCAAATTTGTCTGTGCCATCTAATTCCTACTGGTCTGAGTGGTGCTTAACTAGCACTGCACCATAGAAAACTTGCAGATGTCCGGGAGTTTGGCGTCAAAGTGATATAGGTATACTTTTATAATTTTTTATATACTCCATGTCGTTTAACGGCGAAGTGCTTATTATTTTGCAAGGTATACGCTTGGACCGCAGTGTTTGTTTTGCCTCTAAATTCAGCACTAAACCCTGTACTATACACCCTGTCGACGTCACATTTCATGAGGACTTTGGCCGAGAGATTTCAAGAGATGAAAGTTCAGACTGGAGACACAAGAAGTACCTCTGCCGAAGGCATGTTGCAGAGTAATCTCTCAAGTCTTGTTCATTTATTATTTCCTTTTAACTCAGCATCCGGTCATTCAATACGAAACAATCGTCAATTTTCGTACAGCGTCAGAGTGTGCATTTACGGATCAAATATCTGGGTAACAGGTCACTACTCCCAAGGACCACTTCACCGAATGACTTGTTTCCGTCGTTTCTGCTGTCTTTGCAGCAAACGACTCTTGTATCGTATCTTTGAAGTTCGCTTGACCAAAAGAAAATGTATCATATTAATGTCATAAAAAGAAACGAATGCGTTCATGTTAAGAGGAGGCGTGGGTTTCTTGGCATAGTGTTTTTTCGAAGCAGTGGGCCTTCGGAGTAATGGGCCTTCGGAGCAGTGTGCCTTCGGAGTAGTGGACCTTCGGAGTAGTTGGCTGTAACCAAATATCTGTTTAGAGACACAGTTATTTGGGGACACAATGCTAGAGCATGCACGGTTACTAATGGAATCAAAGGTTGAATATTTCTCCAATATGTCCCATAAGTATCCCTAGTCTCATATTCTGCCGTGCACACACCCAACAAAAATATGAGGATATTCTTTGTAACAACTGTCTCCAAATCACAATTTCTTCATTTTGCACGAAAAAAGTGACCACACACGCACTGTTGTGACCTCATGAGGCCCACGAGAACGATGAATACACGGCGCTGTCGTTTCTTTCAAAGTAAACAAAATACGACGTTACCTTATCGTTAGTCAAATCATTGCGAAGCTTGCCTTGATTGTGTAAAATCGTCTACTTATCAATTGGAAAAACGTTCACTGAGTGACTTCTGCACGCAAACCATATGAAGATATATGCAATCTGCTGCTAATATATACTTCGTATTGAATGACACTGTTTGGCTCGACTTGTTTGACCATTTTTAATTAAGGTGTTCCATCGAAATTGAAACCTCGGTGTAAAGCAGATATCCCGGAGTCGAAAACAGACCCCCACACCTTCATAACAGCTAACCAGCCCTTAAAACAGGAAACAGGAAACCCGGGGATTGAACAGGACACCCGGGAACCGAAACACCACTCTCGCACTTTCTGTTTATTTGAAGAAAATAGTACCTTTAATGTGCTTTGTATTCACAAGACACGTACCAGTTTCACATTTTGATGGAAAAATAAATCTTCCTAGTTTTTGTGATATGTTGTTGTACTATATAAGAATTTTAAATAATTTATGACTGATTGGGGTTCTACCGTTATTCTGCTGCTTAAGTTGTGGTGCGATCTTTTGCGTCGGCTTTCGGCGCCTTGAAATAATGCGTCACCTACTGGCCAATTTTTCCAATTCTTCAATCAATTGTTCTTCTTCCACGAAGTTGCGTACATGTCACAGCTGGTTTCATTTCGTTACAACTTTTTTGCATTTTAATACTATCAAACAGAATTTCAGAACAAATTTTGCTGCAGTGATCCGCCAAAAAGAGTGTGAATGCGTTGAGTTCAGAAATTCCAATTCCAAATTCCGTGTTAATGATCGATGAGGAGTTGAAGTACACTTTTTGAGGGTAAGAACGGTCCATTTCAAAACCCAGACATTGGTTGTGCCGGAAACAATGTACTCCTGACAAGTAACTATAGACGAACTTTAAGTATGCGACCAATTGTAAAGATATTTATAGGAAATAATCAACAATAGCACTCAAAAGTCGAAATAATACTTTTGTCTTTCATTTTTTAAAATATTTTTGGAGAAACTACTGAATAACCTGAAATTAGCTAAATATTCACCGAGATACCAACGTGTTGAGAGAATAGATTATGGTGAAATTCGCCGCAGATAAGTTGCGCGAGTTTTACCGATAAAAATCAAACACCCTAGTCAATATAATTTGAGTTACATTTTCTTGTTGATAATTTTTAACAAAGAATTGCAGGAAATAATGGAAAGTACTTAAAGATGCTTAAACTCAAAGTTTGAGGCACTGACATTGTCTCAGAAAATTTGAAAAGTTGTCCGGGTTTCCTGTCCGCCCCGGGGTTCCTGTTTTAAAGGTCGGGATTCGTGTTTTTCGGGCCGGTTAGCTGTTTTGAAGGTACGAGGGTCTGTTTTCGACTCTAGGATATCTGTTTTACTCCGGGACTCCAATTTTGATGGAACAACTTGTTAATTATGGAATTCAAAGAAATTCGAGTACATGAACTCCAACAACCGAATCACGAGTATCCGTGTTTAACACAATAACCATAATGAAAAATGTTTCGACTTTTCGTATCGTTGACTCATTTGGCATTGAAATAAATAATGTTTCATTAACTGTTCCTAATGTGCCGCGTACTAACATCGGTACGTTAGATGTACATTATGACTTGAAAGGTTTTACGTCAGTAAACGAAATATTTTCCATTCTTTGTATATTACAGGACAGCTTTTCTGTAAAGTCACGTCAGTTACGACGTGATATGGAAGTTGGCTTAGAGGACAAGGTTTATGTGTTTTCATTCAGTGGTTCTCATTCTTTCTAACATTTTATCTATATTTAGAGGATCGCGAGTATGTCCGTGTTAGAAGACTTATTTCGTCTGAGAGCAGGACCCCGACGCCTATGCGCATGCGTAGTCTCAGTGAGCCACCGCCACTCAGATCAAGAAACGACTTCAGTCAAAAGGGAAAGCGTTGCAGGTTGGCACAGGCATACAAGCAGATCAAACAACCTACTACAGACTAAAGGATATAACAGTACAACGCTGATCTCGTATTTTTCAACTGTACCGAGTCGAATTTCATACGAGGCTACTATACCAAACTAGGAACCAATCTCATATTGGTTCCTAGTGGCAAGGGACACCTAAGATTAGTGTAAGCGGGGACACACCAAGTCCTCATATGTGAAGGACCGGAAGATCTTCATCAAGAAGAAGAAGATTGATTTTTATCAAGAGATGAAGAGAATAGAACAGTTTAATGATTTTGTGGAAGGACTTTGAAAGAGTCAACGCCGGACGCCAACGCTTCAACGGGTTTTGAACTGTGAGTAAACAGACTCCTAATGCAATAATGCCATTGTGCATACGTTGGCGGCTTGTGGTTATTTAAATTAAATTAGTCGTCGTGAGATTCTGGCGAATTGGTTTAATATTTCAGGCTTCATGTATGGCTTCAAAGACGTTAATTTTTATTAAATGCGTTTGTCCA
>NMRA01000272.1:438044-532534 GCA_002633005.1 Phoronis australis
ATAAGAATTTTAAATAATTTATGACTGATTGGGGTTCTACCGTTATTCTGCTGCTTAAGTTGTGGTGCGATCTTTTGCGTCGGCTTTCGGCGCCTTGAAATAATGCGTCACCTACTGGCCAATTTTTCCAATTCTTCAATCAATTGTTCTTCTTCCACGAAGTTGCGTACATGTCACAGCTGGTTTCATTTCGTTACAACTTTTTTGCATTTTAATACTATCAAACAGAATTTCAGAACAAATTTTGCTGCAGTGATCCGCCAAAAAGAGTGTGAATGCGTTGAGTTCAGAAATTCCAATTCCAAATTCCGTGTTAATGATCGATGAGGAGTTGAAGTACACTTTTTGAGGGTAAGAACGATCCATTTCAAAACCCAGAAATTGGTTGTGCCGGAAACAATGTACTCCTGACAAGTAACTATAGACGAACTTTAAAAATGCGGCCAATTGTAAAGATATTTATAGGAAATAATCAACAATAGCACTCAAAAGTCGAAATAATACCTTTGTCTTCCATTTTTTAAAATATTTTTGGAGAAACTACTGAATAACCTGAAATTAGCTAAATATTCACCGAGATACCAACGTGTTGAGAGAATAGATTATGGTGAAATTCGCCGCAGATAAGTTGCGCGAGTTTTACCGATAAAGATCAAACACCCTAGTCAATATAATTTGAGTTACATTTTCTTGTTGACAATTTTTAACAAAGAATTGCAGAAAAAATGGAAAGTACTTAAAGATGCTTAAACTCAAAGTTTGAGGCACTGACATTGTCTCAGAAAATTTGAAAAATTGTCCGGGTTTCCTGTCCGATCCCCGGGGTTCCGGCCTGTTTTAAAGGTCGGGATTCGTGTTTTTTGGGCCGGTTAGCTGTTTTGAAGGTACGAGGGTCTGTTTTCGACTCTAGGATATCTGTTTTACTCCGGGGTTCCAATTTTGATGGAACAACCTGTTAATTATGGAATTCAAAGAAATTCGAGTACATGAACTCCAACAACCGAATCACGAGTATTCGTGTTTAACACAATAACCATAATGAAAAATGTTTCTACTTTTCGTATCGTTGACTCATTTGGCATTGAAATAAATAATGTTTCATTAACTGTTCCTAATGTGCCGCATACTAACATCGGTACGTTAGATGTACATTATGTCTTGAAAGGTTTTACGTCAGTAAACGAAATATTTTCCATTCTTTGTATATTACAGGACAGCTTTTCTGTAAAGTCACGTCAGTTACGACGTGATATGGAAGTTTGCTTAGAGGACAAGGTTTATGTGTGTTCATTCAGTGGTTCTCATTCTTTCTAACATTTTATCTATATTTAGAGGATCGCGAGTATATCCGTGTTAGAAGACATATTTCGTCTGAGAGCAGGACCCCGACGCCTATGCGCATGCGTAGTCTCAGTGAGCCACCGCCACTCAGATCAAGAAACGACTTCAGTCAAAAGGGAAAGCGTTGCAGACTGGCACAGGCGTACAAGCAGATCAAACAACCTACTACAGACTAAAGGATATAATAGTACAACGCTGATTTCGTATTTTTCAACTGTACCGAGTCGAATTTCATACGAGGCTACTATACCAAACTAGGAACCAATCTCATATTGGTTCCTAGTGCCAAGGGAACCTAAGATTAGTGAAAGCGGGGACACACCAAGTCCTCATATGTGAAGGACCGGAAGATCTTCATCAAGAAGAAGAAGAAGATTGATTTTTATCAAGAGATGAAGAGAATAGAACAGTTTAATGATTTTGTGGAAGGACTTTAAAAGAGTCAACGCCGGACGCCAACGCTTGAACGGGTTTTGAACTGTGAGTAAACAGACTCCTAATGCAATAATGCCAGTGTGCATACGTTGGCGGCGTGTGGTTATTTAAGTTAAGTTAGTCGTCGTGAGATTCTGGCGAATTGGTTTAATATTTCAGGCTTCATGTATGGCTTCAAAGACGTTAATTTTTATTAAATGCGTTTGTCCAAAAAAATTGTTACATCGTTATTTGATGCCAGTTCATATGTATCCTACATGAATTTGGTGTTTCTATTTTGCTACTCAGCTGTCAATTAATTCAGTTGCACTTTCCAAGTTGTCGTTACTATTTGAACCTTATTCTTCGGATATAATTATCTCTTGCAATGACGAGTTTTAAATTGATTTGGCTTTTCCTTTGTGCTAATGCTGAATATGTGATCCTTGATAACAGTTGTGGGAGACCTGGAGTGTCTGACACTAAATGGATCTTTCAGGGTTCTGCTCGAATACAGTGTTCATTCAGAGTGCTTCTGTTGTTCTTCATTTGGCTTGCCATTATTCCGGAGGATACACATTTATAACCACAGTTAGCATTCACAGGGTGTTCCATCGAAACAGGAACCCCCGTGAAAACAGATATCCCGGAGTCGAAAACAAACTCCAACACCTTAAAAACAGCTAACCACCCAAAAAACACGAACCCTGACCTTACAGGAATCCCAGGACTCGGACATAATCTATACTCTCAGCACTTTGTAATCTCGGTGAATATTTAGTTAATTTGATATTATTCAATAGTTTCTCCAAAAATATTTTCAAAAAGGAAAAATAAGATATTACTTCGACTTAATTTCGATCGCCATAGTTGGTTTATATGCTGTGACATGTTTGCAACCTCGTGGAAGAAGAACAGCCTGAGAAAGAACATAGGGATCAGGACCAGGACGAGACGGACCCTCCCCCAAGGCTCACGTGACTATCCCATTCTTGGTATTTCGGATCGGGTGAAAAAGCATCTCCACCAACACGGGGTGTCCACAGCATTCAAACCGATTAACTTTCTTAGGCGCAAATTATTTAACGTAAAAGACAAATCACCGAAAGAAAAACGTACCATTGCTGTATAATGGGATAAGGTGTGGGAACGACGAATATGCAGAGTCCTATGTAGAAGAAACGAAGCAGGCGCTTGAAAGTAGGATTTATCAACACCATCGCCCTACCTATGACTCAGTAGTGTTTAGTCACCTTTGCGCACCAGACCATGATTTTCTATAAAAATTTGGTGATCGTTGTTACTGAGGAGGATGTGTTTTCCCGTGGTGTAAAAACAGCGATCAACAGACACGGAAGACCAAGACAATCTATCAGCTGTGCGGCCGGAATAGCGTATTACGTCACCAACCAAAGAAATTATGTCACAACCCACGTAACAGCAATCTCCGCCAATGCCGACACGCAAGCTCTTCGGCTTCAGACGCTCTGCAGAAGTCTCCGAGATGAGGACGTTGCGTTATCATTAGTATACAGTAAGTCGAGAAATTGATATATTTTTGATTTGCATTATGCCACAGCTGGATGAGTAACATACATCCCATTACACTCATATGGTCTTTGTTTTTCTTCGTCTTCGTAACAATATGCCTACTGTATTTCTTTTCTTGTGTATGTTTTTATGTTCAAGACTGTGCAAACATTTACTGGTGGTATGTGCAGAAAAATTAATCAATCCAATTGAAAACATTAAATGCTTAATGTCACTGAAAGCAATACCTGAATTTGGTTTTAGTCCAAAATTAAATTTCAGGGACTTCGAGATTCCGGGAAAAGACTTGATGTTCTATAGTATGAAGATAAGAAATACAGCATTTATTGTCTTCAAATAATCATAGGATCAAGTCCAGCTACAGTGGGAGTTTTCCTGTTTTTTCAGTTCAATCAAGAGCAATGCAAGAGGAGTCGCAATAATGCTGAGCAATAATTTTGAACATCAAATACACGGCTGGAGAAGGGACAAAAGTGGGAATTATATATTACTTGATATAACAGTGGAGGGAGAGAGAATTACGCTTGTAAACTTGTATGGTCCTAATGAGGACAAACCTGACTTTTTCAAAACTTTTTAAAGAAATTGGATTTTTGCGTTAAATTCTTAATTAAAAGTACACAAATTGAAGAAAATATTCTTAAAATGCCATACCAAAATTGTTGGTAATCGAATTCAAACATTTATGACCATGGTGTGAAGGGTTTAAGAGGGAAAGGCTTCTGGAAATTCAACAATTCCCTGTAGGGTGACTTGGAATAAACTTTCGGAGTTGGATGCAATCCAATTAGAAACTGAAATTAACATCGATCAATTATCCGAGGTTTAAGAAAATACAAAAACGAGAAATGTCTACGCTCTGATGGTTTTACAGTGGAATTTTTGAAAAATTTTTGGGAAGACATAAAATATTTTGTATTGTGTCACATTAAATGTAGTTCCAAAAAGGGAGAAATGTCTACACCCCAACAGACTGGGATTATTACACGTATTCCAAAACCAGACAAACCAAAACAGTTTCTGAAAAACTGGCGACCAATAACTTTATTGAATAGTGTATACAAACTGGCTTCGGGATTCGTTGCAAACTGAATTATTCAAAACAAACTGATTGCCCAAGCTGGATTTACTAAATGAATATTTATTTGTGAAAACACACGACTAATTTACGATATTTTGAGTTATACGGACAAACACAACTTTCCATGACTACTTGTGTTGACAGATTTTGAAAAGGCCTTTGACAGTGTTTCCAGAGAGTTTGTACTCTAAGTCCTGAATAATTTCAATTTCAAGCCCAATATACAAGAATATTGTATAATAACACAATTGCCCGTGTTATACAAAATTGGTTTCTGACAGTTTCATACTGGAACGTGGATGGGAACAAGCTGATCCTCTCTCCCCTCATATTTTCATACTGTGTGATGAAATTTTGTCTAAATTGATTAAACATGATCCTGAAGTGAAAGGTATTAAAATCGATAACGAAGACTACGTTATAACACAATACGCAGACGACACAACTTTCCTATTAGTATATTAAATGGAACTCCAAGATCCTGAGCACTTATGAACAACTTAGAGTTCTATGCAGGGATGTCGGGGCTGAAGATAAGCTATTCCGAGACAAAAGTAGTGTGGATTAAAAATAGAGAATTCTCCCAGAAAGTGTTTCACCGCACGCTCCGCATAAATAAGGGCACCCACCTCGTAAGAACAATCAGTAGACCTTTCCTGTTAAACTCGGGAGACTGGAAATTGTGTCGACAATTGTGGCGACCACTGTGAAAAAAAAATTGTTGCAGCCGGCAGACCGTTGGTGGGCTAGTAGCTGTGCCTTGTGGCGACCGAGGTACACTGCCACATAAACCGTACCACTGAGGTGCCCCAGATTCGTAGCTTTGCGAGCACCCGAAAAACCTTGATCCTGTGAATGCGTCTCGAGCTACGTGGTGGCAAGTCTGAAGTCTAGCCTCAAAAGCAGCCAGACCATTGTGTTGATCATAAAATTACGATTCCAAGCTAAAATTGGGACCCAATTCTCGAGAATGTCGTGATATTAGGACAATTAGTTCTATACAGAGGCTAAAGGGAGACTTGTGACCAGTCGTAAGTTTTGGTGTTGACTTTTTGTTTATCAGTAAACGTTAAGTTAATGAAAGTGACTCTTGTAAATTAAAACATATTAAATTTATGTCGTGATTTGTTTAACTTTAATGTAATCAACTGTGTTCCTCTCTGTTTTGCATAGTGATGAGTCGCCATTGGAATGCTGCCATTTTAATTCTGACATCCTTTTGCATACTCGTAGGCGTAGGAAGGTTTTCCCGCTATAGCAAGGACGGCCAAATGGCGGGCGTAACAAAGTGAACGCGTCCCGTCGCCTACAGTTTCATCTCTGCCTCCCAGTATCGTATGGACTGAAAGAGATTCTTTTAATTTGGTAGTTTCACTTGTGGCCTGCCCCCACCTCATGACGCTCGCCTCCCTCCCGGTTCACGTCTTTGGTCGTTTATTATTCCGGCACCATTGGTCGTTTATTATTCCACTATGTAAACCCACCAGTGTTAGCCAATTTGATAAAAAGACCCCGTCTGATACTATATGCGGACAACATGATTACAAAGTGATAATCAGGTCTTGGAGGAAAAGAAATCATGACCAACTTCAGGCTCCTACTACACACCTTTATTATGGGATTATTTCTTTTTACTGTGTATGGGGATGTGCAAAATCTGCAGATTTATCAAAAACGCTCTTTGCAAGTTGCGGAATCTTATTTTTCGATTATCGACCTTCAGTTGATTTAGTAAAAATTCTGCTGCACCCAGACTCGAGAAACCACTGACCAGAAATCTTTGCCAATTGAACTACAAAATAGCTGACTGTTTGATGGTGGGTTTTCAAATGGAATATCAATTTGCAATCGTATTCCTGACCTTTTTCGCCATCAACTATGGGAAGCATGGGCCGCGGAAAGGGCAAAAATAGTTAACAGAAAAATCAAACCTAATTTGTTAAAATCAAGCCTAATTCCCAAAAATCAATCCTGTTTGGAATATTAATCCGAATTCGTAAAAATCAAACCTAACTCGTAAAATCAAACCTGTTTGGAAAACCTATCGGTGGAAACGGAAACTCACTAAATGCGCGGAGAGGGCAAAATTACCAATTGGTGTGATTTTTCTGTTACCTATTTTTTGGCCTTTTGGAGGCTCATACCTATGTAAGTGCACAAAAAAAACTAAGAGGAATTAACCTCCATCGTCCATTTTACTTGCACATATGAACTATTCAAAAAGTAAGTGTACCATCAGTTTCCAGGAATTCGAGAACTGGAATATTTACATGGACGTGTTCAGTAGGAAATTCCTAAAAATTTGAAAGTACTGATATAGTAAGAATTTTTTCTTGTCGTGAAACAACACAGCAATGGAGTTTTCGTTAACCAGAAAGGAAAAAGATTTATTAAGAAATGCCGTCCCCAGTTTCAGAAACATGGCTTCCGTTTGAAATGTTAAGATTGGAATGCTTTAAGCGTTTTCAATGGATCAGATTGGTACATGTATAATGATTAGTTCAATACTAGCCTGACATGCACAGGACATTCCCCCGTTTGTGTAATCTACTGAAATGGTCTTCAACAGTTCTCTTAATTTGGCATTTCCTGTTTACTGAATACCTAAACTGAAGAACCTCACCTGGCCAAAGACACAAAACCACAATGTTTCAACTCTGCACATGTTGATAAATATTTAACATCTCTAAACATATCATCCAGGACCCGGCAGTAAAAAAATTCAAAGAATCATGCGTTTTGTGTGGTGTGCCAAACCCTAAAAAATTGGGTCACTTCAGTCTATGTTAAAAAACCCTTCAATCCCTTCTAATCATGTGAAATCAATTATGATCACTACAAGTGAAAGCTTTAGGCAGATTACTGTTAATTTCGTGATTTATACTTTGGGTTGTAATTAGGAATGAAGTGCACCATAACCATTCAAAACTAAAGCCATCTGTTTGGAACTGTGAACCATTACATAAACCACCCATTTCCTAAAACATATGCCAACTTTTCAGGATTGTCAGAGCGAACACATGTATGATATATGTCCATTTTCTCAATTTCTTGGGAATTAGGAGTGAAGAACGCATGGGGCATTTCCCTTTTTAAGAAGCCAATTTATAGATCTAGTCATCTGTAACCCTACAGTTTTCTTTTTATAATCTTGAACACAGCGTACAACTACACTGGTACATACAGTTTTGCACGGAATACAGAAATGACCATGACTTTGAATAAGCTCGATACAAAAATTCTACTCCAAAATGAAAAAAAAAAATTGAGCAAAAACTGGAATACAAAGAAAATTTCCCAAATCTTTACTGATCGCAGAGTACTTCCTAAAGATATTAATTTTCCTGGTAAATAGCATCTCAACTCGCGAATCATATTTTAATAAAAGAAAATTCTGACAAGAGGTTTTATTTTTCTTAAACCTGGCACATTGGACTTTATCACAAGGGCGATACTCCATATGACCATGCCAAATAAATACAAACATTCATCAGTCCCAATATGAGTCACATACAAGCTACCTGAAGATATTCAGTAAATTTACACTTCAATTATAAGCAAAGTTGTTGAAACCAACCCGTTTTGGCAACAGAACAAAGTTACTCTTTAACTTTCTGAAAATGCTTCTGATGTAACAGACAACCTCCATTACACCAACTGTCCAAATAAAGCGTCTGGTTCCAACTGCAGTCCTAAATGCGTTATTAACCTCCAGTACCAGCTTTAACTCTTTTCACCCTCCTCCTCTCCCCCTTCCTCTTTTCTTTCGCTGTCTTCCTGCGAGTCTGTTGTCACCAGAGCTTCAACTGAAGCATGTGGTGTAGGCTGCTCAGGCATCTTAGAGTCCCAGAATGTCGACACTTTAGTGCGGATGTTCTCATTTTCCTCACGCCACTCCTTCTGCCATTGCCGCAGCTCTTGTATTTCTGGCTCCCGTCTTACCTGTCAACAGAGTCAATATGGAACATGTCACTGCTGTTACTAAAATCACTTTATTCACATTTGGTTTACTTTATAAAGACTTCATGGTTTAGATTTAGGAATTATTTTGAATTTGAATTATTTTAATACTTTATGTCACTAAATCATATATCTGTGGTGGTAAAATTTGTTAGTTCCTCACCTGCCAGGTTAAGAATTAAAATACGGATTCAGATCAAACCTACATAAGCACATTCAATTCACAACTGGCTCACTGTGACTGCCACAGATGGAACTAGACGGGGGTGGGAGTGTGCCACGAGAAAGCTAATGTCTTGCCGCGAGGTTGAGAGAATGTCAGTGAAGATAGTTGGAGCAGACTGGAGAATTGTATGCAATGGATCATATTTCCTTAACAGTCACTCGAGGAGAGCACATGATGTTGACAAGATCATGGTCAACTTACACAGTATCCACGCCAGTGAGACTGTATAACAAGGACTGCCTCTTCCTCCGTCCACAACAGTGATAGCGGTAAAGGCGGTCGTGGGCTGGAAAAAGAAAAATATTATTGCCAATTAGTGCAATATAATCTAATGAGATATCATTGGTACTTATTAATTATCAAACCATTAGGCGACATATTGAAACTAAAAACTATTCAAGGGAAACATGCGAGTCATCATCAGACAGGCTGTCATCAAATGATTCGTCTCAGGCCATATCAATTACACTGGTAGCAGATTCCTGGTAATGCTTGTGAGCCATGTGTTTTGGACACTGTGTTAGAGGAGGTGGACTTTAAGTTGGAACAAAATGTAACTTAACTATTTCTGGGTTAATTTTGATGCTTCCAAATCGAATTGTGGATATTTTATTTGCAGTAAAGACAAATTTACCCAACAGTAACACAAAAATAGTGGGTAGAAACAATTATGCTTCAGCAAAGTCAGGCAAGGTTGATTTGTATCATGAGTCAACCAAACCCCGAGAGGAGGTCCAAGGTCAGCATGACGAACAAAGTGACCAGGGCAGCTACGTCAGTAGGTTGGTTTTCAAATTTGTCATATTCGCCCAATGAAAGCTAAGTACAAAACATACTCTCAATGACCAAAACATGGTTCCGTATCAAAAATATTGAAGGAATAATAAGATGAACATAGCTACAAATTGACATACAATGTCAATCATGCAATAATTTACTTTACCGTTGATCATTGCAAAAACAAAATTCAAATGAACCACGTCAAGCATTTTCCCTATAAATTGGTAGATTTTTTACAGAATAGAAAGAAGCAGCAAAGATATCCAAAGATATCGTACTGAAGTCCTTGAGAACCCGTTCAGATACTCACTGATCTTTTAGCCATTCTTGAACAAATGGTATGTCCAAAAGCTCAAGATTTTCTCTATCCCTTTGGAATGGATTTTTTCTGAAGCAAGATTAATCACATTACAAGATGTTGCACCAATCCACATCTACACTAACATCTTCAACTGTAGAATTTTTGTGTAAGCCACTAAGTTAAGTCACAAAAATGAAATAGCAACAAGAATTTGATACGACTCTAAATGCATTAAGCATATTCTTCACCACAATTACTTTATTACACAGTTAAATGGGAGCTTTTGATAACACACCTCTCATCAACTGTACATATAATAAAGCTGTCCTTCATCCATTTCGAATGAAATCTGCTGAAAATCTCGCAATGTTCTCAGTCTCACCACTGCATGATGCCCCTGTCGATTCCTCGCTACCCTGTGATTTGCTGATGCACGACCTTCAATTGGGATAATTCAGTAACCAAATATCAGTGAATGAATGATCCTAAGCACAGGGTATCTAGCAATGTACGAGTGCGTCATACAGTGTGAGTTTAAAAACATTACAAGCTGGCAGTTTTTGTTTGGAATGGATAGCCAGCTACATTCCCTTCATTACATATAAGGTGTATGAAAGTTACCTCCTAAAAAGATCGAGATAAGCTCCCATGGACAGCTATAGCACTCTTAAGGAAGCACTTAAAATTGTGTTCAAACCATTTACTTACTTGTATAGGTATTCTGTTAAAAAGTCTAATGCATTAAATTTGGTTCTTTTTCTCTGAAATGGAAAATAAAATTGCTAGAAACAGCACATGGAAAACAAGAGGAATGATATTAACCAACATGTGATACATTGGAAACATCTTTTTAATAACTTTACATGCTATGAGATACAGGTACATTTTTGATAATTAAAACCCTAGTCTTGCTAATCCCGAGCTTCTCCGGTTTCAAAATTCCAGTCTGTCTGGCTAACCCCGGAGGTCTCCGGCTGCCTAGCACTGATCTAAGTAGGTCAAACTCAATTAAAAAATAACGGCCAATCATAAAATTTAAAAGGGCCTAGTTAGGCTGGGTTGCTTCAGACAAGGCATAAGGTCCCAAGTATTCATGAAAGACTGTTTGTGATTGGTTAATTGAGCAATATTGGTCTGGGATTCCATATTGAGCATGGGATTTTCCAGTCTTCCTGCACACCGGTAACTTAACTTGATTTACCTGTTGTTCTGAGGCCTCTTGTTTGAAATGGACACTTGATAATGATTTCAGAACACTTCTACCCTTGTTTTAATTGACATATGTTCATATTTTTTGATTATTTGTGTTTATTTGCATGATATGAGAATATTGAAAACTGCTGTATTTTACACCATTATCGGTGTTACATTGGTCATCAGCAGCATATATCATAATTATCTTCCTGATTAATATGATAGAGATGAAGCTGATTTTATGAGCTTCACGATGATGTATAATACATAGTATATAAATCAAACTGGTTTGTTAAATCTTTGATTAAAACAATTGAGTGTGTTCATATTGAGCTTGACCTAAAATTAGCCAGCCAGCTGGTCAGGACACTGTTTACAGTGTATAGCACTACAAGGGAACCTATATACCTCAAAACATCTTTCTTTCCTGGCCTGCCTGAGCATTTCCTCAAGTGCGGGAAGTAATGTAGGGAATATGTAGTACTCTAAGTATGTGCGAGGTGCACCTGAAGTAGAGAAAGTATGACATGACAGGTACAGTGCCTGATGAGAATTGAACACACTAAAAATTTCTAAAAGACAGATGCCACAAGTAGGCACTACATGCTACCCAAGAACATTCAATCCAGTTTCAGACAATGCTCTTATTTTTATGACATGGCCATCAATTTACTGAAAACTCATAAAACATCTCATTTTTATATTGGTTTAACACAGTTAACAATAGCACTTAAAACTGAAGCCATGTTTTTCTTGGGTTTTCTTAATAACCTGTGCTCAGAAATTTCAAGCTATTATTTCATAGCGGATATCAACTGCCGTTGTTCCATCAAACCAGTTACTGTTATAAAATTGGTCTCCTTACTAAGACGAGATGCGATATCTAGGTGCACGAAATGACCCGTACTTGACAAGCCAACTTGGGAAGTCAGTGATCTCAAGAAACAGCAAATTAGCAGTTCCTTTGAAGTCCTGACCAAGGGCGGATCCAAGGTTTTGAGTTAAGGGAGGCCAGGGCACAGGAATAACCAGAATTTTGCCACGTGTGAACCCGGCCTAAAATGTAGGGATGCAGGATCTCGAATTTTCGGGTTTGTGGACCTTATTACTAAAAAACAGGTTTTTTTCAATGCCTATGCATTTGCATTCCGCCCCCCCAACCCCCCCCTAGGTGCGCATATGCTAGTCACCAATTAGCACCCCCAAATGCCAAATGGTATCTGGGAGAATTTTAGGGGGGGCATTGCCCCCCCTAAATCCGCCACTGCTCATATCATGACCAATTTGACTAAGGAACAATTTGAGACCAATTTCCAAACCAGGGGTTTAAATCAAAACTGGAATTTTGTCATAGAAGATGGGTTTATGATCGCTTTAAGGGACATTTCCTGATTAGTTACAACAAGGTCACAAAAAAGAAATTACTGTCATGAATTGGTATTCAAAATTGTCCTTATCAAAAGAACAATTGGTTTCCAGAGTGTATCATCAAGAAGAATTGAACGGGCACCTGCGACTGATACCACGGAGACCAAAGTTGGAAAGACTGGCCAAACTGGAAATTAAAGGCACTTTAAGTTGAAACTTGCCCCTTGGTACTCTGGCTATAGAGTACAAAGGCACACACCAAGAGTATAGAGAATTGAAAAGAAATGCTAACATCAATGTTTGATTGAAGTGCTTTGCTCACATGTTTTTTTGTTTGGTGCTGGAGGCGGTGGCGGCGCTGGCGATGGTGGAGGCTGCTGTACAAACGCTTGACCAAGACAGGCAGGATGAGAAATAGAAGGATCAAAGTCAGCTGTCACATCAGCATCAACTGTAAAGATAGCTGCATGCATCGGTCCGTATAGGACGGGTGTGAATTTACTGGCATCATAGTCATGCAGTTCTGTGTGAATGGAAACGACATCATCATCTGGATATGGTGGTCTCCGTTTGGAAAACTCTGAAAATGAAAATCAAAAGGTCACTGAGAGTGAGCTTCCTAGAGCTAAAAGTAATATTCAAACTGAAAGATTTTCCAATAAGATTCATTTCTGAACAGAACTAAAAGCACAGCTAGTCCCCAATGGTTACTCGGAATATTGCGACAGTAACATTAACACAAGGACACATACTAAAATTTGTGATATCCAACTGTGCCTCAATACAGCATTAAAGACAAGAAATATCTCAGTGACTACACACAGCTACAAACAACAATCTTTAACTGGTCCATGTATGGTACTAGTATAACACATAGATAAGTCGAGTGTCGTGGAGGAAAAGATTGTAGTCAAGAGTCCCCACAGCTTTTGTTGTCACATTAAAGTGGCATGACATAAATCTGCCAAAAACAACTTTTTGTCAAATTGCAGATTTCATGGCTTTAAAGGAACTGACACTTCATTATTGTATGAGACCAGGCTCTACAAAATGGCTTATGGCAGGGTGTAATTGCCAATGCACCGAGCAAAAGTGGTCTGAAGGCCATATGCAAACCCGCTTCTCACCTGAGTTAAGAAAAACTTGAGACCAATGGTATAGTGCTAAGTGGTCAAAATCAAAAGTTCGCTTCTTGGGCAGAATGGGGGTTTGAGCTGCTCTAATTAAGGGTGCACGATGCAGGAGCTAGAAACTGGAGACGAGAAGGGTTGATGGAGTCATGCCATTAACAGGTCATATTGCTTGCCGTCGATTAAAATTGATGCTGCAACACCTTGATGTGTGCCTCAGAGTATTTTTGGTGATGCTATGCACTAAGACAGTACCACCGCCTCAAATGGCCCCAATAGAGACGGGTGTTATGCCTCCATACGCCAAAAGCTTTTCGATGAATTGAGCCTCACACTGATTAAACCCAATACATGGTACTTGTTTGCAGGTAAAGAGACACCTCAGGAGACCGTTGATATCTTTAATTTCTTCTAATTCAAACAAATACTCCAGTTATCAAACTTTTTCAAACACTATTTTTTGAGCTGGGAAGAGTTGACATCAACGGCCTCCTGAGGTGTCCTGCTGTGCACAAAAGGTACTAACAGCAACATATCGTCAGAGGTCCTAAAGTCGTGAGTGCCCTAAAGTCGTGAACGATCTTATTTCCTCTTCTGCGCGGTCCTGCGACACCTGGCGTTGAAGTTTCCAGCGTTCGTCTGCTTACGAACGTCAAACGAGTACCCGGACGTGTTCGTATTCACAGTATGATAACAAACAGTGAGTGAGTGGCTTCTTTTTTCAAATGTATCTTAAAAACAGCACATTTCACTAATTCACTTTTTTGGGCATTTTTGGGATATATTTTCGAAAATATTTATCGTTCAGATTTACTCAAACACGCGCTCCAGGGGTAGCTTGAACAATGTATCAAAATGTCCCAGGGTCGATCAAGTTTTGTAAGGCCAAAACAATAAAATACACAGCGATAATTGATGCTGGGTTCTTAGCGTTTTACGTGAACAACCTCATTGAAAACGTCTGTGCACATCAATTAAAGTTGGGTGCAAAACTTATAACAATTTATTTCAATTGAAACTGAATTAATAAACAATGCAATGCATTTTTATGTCATCTAGAGTAACTGTAAGCACTGTAGTTGACTTGTGTGGTCACACTTCGTGCATTTCCGTCTAAACGAAACGTTCACGATTTTAGGGCCTCATTCAAAATGGCCGGCGATATCAGCGACAGTTTTAAAACTCTGCTTACGGATACAAATAAGGATTAAGATTGTCAAAACACGTATATTTGTGAAGGCTGATACATGTCCATGACATCACATGAGCAGTTGCAAACGGGCACTAGGTAGTATGACAATCAACTGCTTATTATGCTTATATTCACAACTTTAGGTCACCGGTGTATATATGGCTTATGGTTGAATCAATGTGAGGCATAATTCACCGCAATGCCTCCAGCCTACAGAGAGCCTATGTGATGTCCACCGTTTGTACTGTGACCAGTTGAGACACCGGTAGTGTCTAAAATCTACACTCAGCAATTAGTTCCTGCCGTGAGCTATACTGGGTTCCAAACCCGGACGAAATAGCTCGTTGCGAACTTGCAAATGAATAGCAACATGTCCGTGTAACCAGTCTCCTACGTTTGACTATTTTCGCTTGAGATTTATATTGTCATCCATGCCGAGAAAAGGCAGAACAGACGTGGGCATGTCTACCACTATACCCAGTAGATATACGCACGCAGGCCCAACACTCAACAGCGAGCAACACTGACTTCCACTTTGACAACGATCAAAGGCAAAATAAATTTTGAGGCTCACTTATACGGAATTCTATTAAGCAACAGAAAGACAACCACAAGTCTTGAGTAGAGAATCAAGTTCACCAGCTTATCAATTACCTTTGCAAATTTCTTCCCAAATATTTGGCTCTGGTACCCTTGTGATCACAGACATTTTACTTTTAGACTATTCACGCACCATTCTGACGCTCACTGCATTCACGATTATAAACGAAACCTTAATAAAAGTATATTATCTAAGATCATGATATAGTATACAACATTGATATGGTTTAAAATAATTAGTTAACACCAAAACAAGATCATAATGTCGTCTTTGTCAACAAAGATCGAGCTGAAAGTAAAGCAAAACTTTGCGTATGAATTTAAGGTTGCTAGGTTGCGACCATGATAGTTCTGTTCATGACCACGAGACGGTGCTGAAGGCAAATCTAAGAGAACAGAGTGAAGATGGTAAGATACGAACTATTTGAGCAAACTTGGCAAAAAGAAACTCTGACTTCCCGAGATCGTATAAAGTATTTCAAAAGTCCAAAAATGTCTCGATTTTGGCATGTAATCTCAATGATTTGTTCATCGATATTCATGAAATTCCATTTCACACTTTTTCGCGCACCTGATATCAATAGGCCATTTGCGGCAAGGTGCCTCAGTGTCAGCGCCTAGCGCCAAAAGCCCGGTTGCCCGACGCCAAAGCACGGCCATCAGACCAGCTGGATAAGCTTGTTCGTTTCTACCGAAACGAATGTTAGCCCACAGTTTTATGACGGGCCAGTCAATGCAACTATTGCCGCAGTCATCAGATAATGCACAAAGTACAGCCCGTAGGCCGGGCCTCATGCCTGCATCGGTCTCCATGAGGTGCCGGCCTGCGTTCGTGTAGCCGGGAGCCAAGAAACTTCAAAAATGAAACAACCAGTTTTGTTTAATTTCATGGGAAACCGAGTGAATGAAGGAGAAATCCAGAAAAGCATTTCGAGATGACCCGAAGAAACTGACGGCGTTCGGAAGACGACCCACTTCTTTTGACACTGGCTGTTTTTTAGTACACCTCAATGGATTTTTACAATATTTCACATTCTTAAGGGAACTAGCACATTGAAGTAACCTTGTACCAATTACATGAGTTGAAAACACGGCTATTCATGAGAAGTAAAAAGACGTAACGCCGATATCATACTGAGATATGCAGCAAGTTTTATCGATCGCCGGAATCCACATCTTCAAAAAATTGTTTGCCGAAAACAACTTTTTTGAAGCAGTGGCTTCATATCTACTTCCAAACTTTGTGCACTGACAGCTGAGGGAGATACACCCATAATAGGTGTATACACGAGATCTGACGTTGAGATGGGCAACTTCTTTACGACCAGTTATTCTACGGAAAGGTGCCTTTTCCCATAAATTTCAATCTGAAAGGATTCACATTTAAATTAGTGCAAAAATTTTATTTTGCAAAAGAATGTTACAGGAGGGTCTCATTTTTAATTGTAGTCGGTAGAATTCGTAAGGGTGCTTATTCATATCGGATTCTTATTTTCATTAACATAATAGTTATTACCAAGAACATATACAAACCTTCAACAGGTCAAGAAACGCGTCCTCGGCATCCTCCGTGTTTATTTCGGATTTTTGGTTTGTCTGAAGCCAATAATTTTCACTTGTATACGATGTTTAAAGCCCAACACAAAACTTTAATTGATTAAATCTAACCATAATTGCATAACAAAAGTCGGATCAAAACGAAAGAACATTTGATCATCAAAAACTTGACCTTGTTTAAAACCCACAAAACATTATGTTATGGGAAAAGACCCAATACCGAAACTTGAAGGCGACGCTTTCACAGACGCTCCCAACAAACAGGGCAATTTAATCGCCTTCACTAGGCTCAGAAAGGCGGGACCCCTTCTTACCGACAATGTGAAAGGACGTATATCTTAATTTTCCATCGCCTCACCCCGTCAAGTTGAGGAATAGGGCTACCCCACGGAATGCAAGCACAACATTATAATGCCCCAAAGTGTCACTGCTCAGTGGTCTATATTCTCTTAATTGCTGGTAGCTACATGTAATATGGTGCAAACAATTGAAACATTTACTGTAACTTAAAGCTTTGCATTATTTGAAAAAGTTCCGAATTGTCATATCTGTTCAATAATTCTAAATCGTACATAATGGTGTTACAGTTCCATAATAAATCGGGTCAAAATACAATTTAAATGACGATAGTCTAAACTGAGGACGAAAGTACAACTTTACTCCACGGGGTCTTCAACTTCACTGACTGCGACGACAACAGCTTCGAGACTGACTCCACTCACGCAGTCGTCAGTCTTTGGAAACGCCTTTGGTTTGGTATGAACACACACGAATTGTTCTAGGTATTGTGATCCACAGCTTCGGCCACTGCTCACTTCCGGAATCTTCCGGAATCACCCGGATGCGTTATTTACTATTCGCAGCTGCTGTTCTAAAGTGTTCTCACCGCGAGACTGAAAACCAAAGACTTGACCAAAACAACTGTCATATCTAAAAAAATCACACGAGCCTAGCTAAGTTGATTTTCAGGAAAACTAAATAGTAAAATAGAAATAAAACGAAATTATTCGACAGCCTATTCCACGACAACTTCTTCAACAGCGGGTAACAACCTCATATAAAAGCACGTGCAAAGTGGGCTATCCTGTGCATCGTTTTTGTATTTTTTTTTAAATTTACTGAATTGACTAATTTCATAGTCTAGAACAATTTGCTTACTGAGTAGTGGCACAACTTAGTTACTTATTACATTTCCAAATTTGGAAGTAGTGAAGCAGTTACCAAAGCAACGATTTTGAACGACTATCGTCATAACAATCCTAAAAACACATGTTTGAAAGCTATATGCTTACTTGGACACATGGACTCACTTCACCATCTTCTTTCTACTACAAAACTCCAGGAGGACCTGCCTTGCAACCAATCAAATGTTTAAATTCCAGGTCATGTCCAAATCTTTATCCAATCTGATCTGCCTTTGCTTATTCAACTTTTAGTTAAACCCTTTAGATTAATTTAATTTTTATTGTTAAACCCCGTGCATGTGTTGTGTGTTTCCATTGTGCATTTGAATTTAACGGGTAGAAACGCATTTACACTGATAATTATTATTTTGAAGGGATTTATAGGTTTTACTGCCCGAAAATGTATTTTGGGATTACCCTACTGTTTAATGGGATTTTTTTAAAGTTATTAGCTATAATACAACAAAATCCATTGTGTTTTTGTGATTTTATTTCAAATTGTCACGCAGTTGTCTCTCTGTTGTCTGCCAGACATTCGCTGAAATCAAGACCGGTGACCATACCAGCAAAATACGCTTAAAGTTCTCTTTCATTTATCGAGTAGGATTTTGCTTCGCCAAAAGAGCTTTAGACTGCGACCGCGACAGCTGTAGGTTCAATTCCGTGCAGAGGCTTATTTCAGAAAATCACGTTTCTCGCCGATGATATTCCTTCAGTTATATACAGTCGCACCCGGTGTCTCGTTTTTATTTGGCGTTAGCAATCTGGAACTGCTAAATGATCTCAAATTTGCGTATACTAAAATTTCGTTATTAAAACTACATCGTTCTTCTTGTTTTATTTTTATTTGTTTCCTATAAATTTTGTTTTGTACCTCAATATAATAAAAATATTCATTTAATATTCAATCTTAAAAGTGCACTACGAGTTGTCACTTTATTTCACATCTATCACAATACAAAGTGCGGAATCTTAGAGTTTACCACTTGAAACAAATTTTATTACAACAAACAAGCCTATGGTTATTGTCTGACTGGGTTAACAGTGGAAGGTATGTGATTTACTAGTTATCGGCCCCTCAGTGGTATCACTACACTTCTACATGTATCTTATCTGTAAATCTGAATCCTTTCAGCATTACTTGTTCATATACAAAAATGGGTCAATAACACCGAGGCTTTACAGGAAAAATAGTTTTTGCGTCTTCAAGTTGTTCGGTTGCTCATAACGAAACATGTTGACAACACAAGCGGTAGTAGTCGCGGTTGCGGACGCTTTCGGTGAATAATTGGTTCAAATGCCATTCACCAGTGGCAAATGAATCTGGCCACGGACTTAACAAACTATGCCCGGAAGAGCCTAATGACTACATACATAAGAAGCTTCTCATGAATTTCGTAACAGGAGTTTTGTGCAGTGGGTACGACCTTTGTGCCCTACGCACTTCCTATGCATCTCAGGCATAGGACCGCCCACATTTTTAACGTGACGTTTAAATTAATTTGTGCCTTTTTATTCAGCTAAAGGTTCAATCTTCCCAAAATTTGTAAAGTTGCCAGAAAACACACTATAATCAACCAATCGTTGAACGCGTTGTAAGACGAGCTTGTGTGACTGGACAAGGAGGTTTTCGCCGAGGAGGAAACATATAGTTCTCCACCCGAAAGGAAGGGTACTTACGTGGAAGAGTTATGCAGAACATGTCGTAAACTAGAAAGATGACTTTTTCTCGACTAGTTCCACTGCGAAATGCAGCCTTTCCGACAACATTATCTACAAAATGTACACTTTGGAGTTTCAAACTCTACTAATGGGTTCTTTTATCAACTACAAAGCTACAGATTTAAGACAGTTCGATATCATCCATATTCTAAAACCTTTGCTGCTAATGATGTTTCCCTTCTGACAACGTGATTGTACAAAAATCTGTACGGGAGGGTAATCTACAAGGAAGTTAAAGACTTCTTTAAAGGTTCTGTTTCTGGAACAAAGTACCACGAAAGGGTTAATTTTCGAGGAAGCTTCCTATAGTGGAGCTCTTCACTTCAAATGCACTCTCAAATGGAAAAACATCCTTAAAGTTGTATTTTCAAGCTCCTAACTATGCTAATGACGTATAACAGGGAACTAAAGGACAATGCTGTTTCAACATCATCTACGTTAAACAAAGTGCAGTCGTCTTCATTGAAAACTTCTAAATGTAAAAACAAAAATTTTGCAAATAGGTGAGCTTTACACAAATAACGTACCTTGTGGGCTCACATAGCCCGCATTATACATTGTTATTCCCCAACACCACGTCACGATACGTACTGGACAGGGCTGAGTGCTTTACCGCGGATCATTTTCGACACAAAATTCGTTCTTAAAAACATTTGGCAATTTTCAACTTACTTCATATTCACATCGTCGCTTTATGTTGTGTTTCTAAGTAATTTGACCATACAATCACAGAGATAAGAAATTGGTGTACGAGTTCCAGCTGGTAGTACATTACCCCCGGGTTCTCCTGCATAGATTATATGAAAAAATGCCTGCAATCATAGCTGAAACAAAAAGTGTTTGTCTATCTCAGGTTTTAGCCAAAAGTTCTCAATTAAAAACCAGTTGTAGTACACAAAAATACATTTTACTTGCATTTCATTCGTCGCATGTGCTACAACAATGCAAGAAAACACGCTATAGCCTACATGTACTTGTAAAAGTGACTCCTTTGCGGATACCGAAGGATTCCTACAGTCCTACAGTTTTCGTCACTGTTACTGAGGGTTTTTGCCGTCCATGTGAACGCATTGAAAACTTGTACATCAAGCTTATGAGAACTAAGTTAAACTTCACACACGGACAATGTTTAATAATCAGTGAGCATGAACAAATGTAGCAGACGAGAAGAAAATACTATGATACCGTAAATATTTACTGGACGTTTACACTGCAGGTGCGCTTTGGGTGATAGAGACAAACAATAATTAACTTTAGGCCAGCATACAGTGTTTTCCCACTGATAAACAAGAGCTTGGTTTCAAAAGTAGAGTGGAAAAGATTTAGTGTAGCAAATCCAAAACAAAACAATGATTACACGTAAATAGATATTTTGCCACCTCATTTTTGTGCGGAAGTGAAAGCCCTGGGAGTTCGATATTTTTCAACTGCTGCGTTTACTTTATTCGAATTGGCAACTGTTAGTTTCCCGTGTTACTTTCATTTGAAGCCGTGCAGCCTACTATTTGGACTTCTAAAGTTGAGTCAAATTTCGCTTACTGGTGGGCTTGGACACCAGGAGGACGCAGCGAAGAAGAATCCATGGGACTTGTCTAGATCTCACCTCCAAACACGAACGCTTGTTCATACACAATTCTTATAGGGATCTTTTACAGTTAATGCCACTGTCATGAGTATACAAAACATACATTTTGCCCTGACCCATCACACTTAACGTTTACAAGAAATGTTGAGATTTTTGAGGCGAAACTGACAACGATGGTGAAAACCACGAGCGTGGATAGTAAAGTTTTCCGATGCATGAATTCGTTTGAACTGAGTTGCAACGTTAATCATAGCGAAAGTGTTTTTAAGCACTTAAAAACACGCCCGCCAAGAAATCATGGCGATGAAGCTGTTGGTTGTAAGCACTTAAAAACACGCCCGCCAAGAAATCATGGCGATGAAGCTGTTGGTTGTTTATATCACACGTTAACCCCTTTTCAAAATATTATGATCAACTTATGTTCATTTGATGTAACTAAGCTGTCTAGTTGGATGATTAATTTGACGGACCAACAAGAACATGGAAAACATTTGTGACTTTTGACTTGACACGTGTTGGCATATTTTTGTCTTTAACATTCAGCCGAAAGTCTGTCTTATCTAAAATTTGACCCAAACGCGCGATACAACAACATCAAGATGACGAAGGAACAGTCAAAATGTTTTCATGAATCACTATCAAGCGTTTTTGTAAATAAGATTGCAAAGTTATGTACGCAAAAGAAAGTCCGGTCAGGATCATTATGTAATTTCTACATGCACGATGGTCCTTGTACAATGATGTGAAAGATATTCAGGCGTTGCAAAATCACACGTTGCTAACTACAACGTGGTCACAGGTAAGCTTTCTAACTGGTTACTGTACAACTTTTCAGGACTTCTCATTGACAGACGAAACTAGTAGAGGCTCAAAGATGACACTTGAAACAAAAATATGGTTCAATAAAACAGACTGTCACCATTTTGATATTCTATAATTATTTCACTGATTATCGAAAATTCGTGTGTCATGTATCCCCAACTATTGTGGTGCCGATTTTTATCTTATTTTTGATGCGTATTTCACAATTAATAGAATTATTTATGATGCTGTTTATTGGACTTATGAAGGGGTGGAAACGACGAACAGGCCAAGGCAGGCACTAATTCCAAGCTTCCGGCCCTCGTCCTGGATCAGCTGCTGAAACACCAAGCCCTGTTACACTCGTTGCTAAACTGACGGCCCCACGCACCCCGAAAATACTCCATGGTAATCGGTTATTAAAACTCTGTACTCCGTAGGATCCTGACTGGAATGATTGAGTGGAGGTCAGTCTCCACCCCATCATGGTGGAGTTTTGTCACCGGGTATAGATTATCTTCTTGGCGTGTTTGAAGTTAACGGGAGAGAGAGAACAATTTGTACCGCGGTTTGGCGTTTACTGTTCCGGGATTGGGGAATGGATCGTGACTGGGATGTATGGGGTCCGGGTCCTGAAGAATCGACCCCACTCCTGGATATGATCTTGACGCAGTTTTAAAATCATTTTCGCTGCATAAAATGCTAAGTGAAGGCTTTGAAAAAAAAAACAACTCTTGAGTAAAAATCGTGCAGTTGAACTGAAACAATGTTTGAGTAATGAATCGTGTACTGAAGTATACAACTCTCAGTAGATCACGATCTCGGACAACGTGAGGAACAAAAATGAATAATGTCTCCTTTAGACGCTTTTCTGTCTAATATGTGTGCCATTCGTGAAACTGTGTTAGATAATTTTTAGCCACTATCTTGACATTTTTGTTAACATACACCGTAGAACTCTAGCCCGGGCAAGAGTTCTATGCTGACATTCAACTACAGGGATCCAACATTGCGTCTGATCATTGGCATATCATTTTGATATTATGGACTTAAAATTCAGAAGCATCGATTTTCAGGTCTTTTAAAATATATGATTCCTGATACGATCAAGATTACGAAAACGTGTTTCGGCAGCATACTTCGGCATGTCATATAATGTTCCGTGACCAAAGTTGCCATGGTCCCAGTCTTAGTTTTGCCTTGCCTTTCGCCAGCTGCCCCGAATGATACCTTACACATTACTTTGTTCACCCCTATTTATTTTAAATTTTACTGTACGGTGCCTGACACTAACAGCGTGTAGCCGCGGGCCCCCACAATCAATCGTACTCCTGACAGGTGCCCTAGAGCCCAGCCCTGTCACGACCATTCATCAATGATCATTTGCCTGGACCATATACATATGTATACTAACACTGAGTCATGCGTTTATTCAGCCAGCTCACCCGAAAGATCGCCGATAGGTTTTATATACTGGGGTCAACAATTCATTGAGCTCGGTAGTCCTTTTGTTGTCCATGGGCGAAAATACCTACTAAATATTTACAGTAATACAGCCTACGTGTAGTGCGGAGGGACTCGTTTTGACAAATTCCCACACGTTGGAAAATCCGGCTGTCACGAAAAGGGTATTGGAGGCCCAGGAGCTAAGTGTGCAAACAGTGTCAGCTTGGGACAGTGTCAATACAACTTAGGATATATAGTAGAGTGTGTGGTACGTTCACGTTTCGGACCACTGAGTTGACGCCATTAAACACACCTGTGCTTGTGACACAGTTGGGTGTCAACGCCATACAGCAGGTAAGTCTTCACACTGTATCAGTTCACCCACAAACTGAATAAAATTAATCATATCCCTTGGTTGGGAACCTGGGACAGTCACGTCACTAATTAACCGATATAAGTTGCTTTCTCTGAATTGCTCATACAGAGCTGTACTGTGACCGCAAACTGCTGAGCGTGAAGCACTTTGACAGATCTCAGCATTCTGATATAAGGTCATGCAACACAAGATTTTGGCCAAAGTTAGAGGACAGATAATAGAATAATAAACGCAATAAAGTACGCGGTAAAACAGAGATGGCGTAAACAAGACAGTTGCCTCATTTGTTATGCATTTTGACAATATGCTAAAGGTTATATAGTACCTTATCGATATTGTCTGTGTATTTAGCCAGAATGTCTATAAAACTATAGATTTTAGAACATGTATATGTTTTCCGGAAAGCCTGACTTTTTAACAATCTGTCCTTATTTGAGTCACGTCATCAAGCCTTTTTGGTAAAGTTTATCAAAAAGAATAGTCAACATGACCAAATTTGTTATGAATGTTCAAGATGAAATCTCAAAAAACGCTGTAACGTTTTTTTTTTCAATTATCATTTCCTTTTCATTTTACGAAACTTTTGACTTGTGTTATGAGAATCATAAAAGTTCCATGTTGATAACCCCTGGTCAGAAGTGGAGCATTTAACTTATTTCCTAGCAGCGTATTGGAGAACAGTGTCTAAGGCATAGTATGAAATGAGTCTGATCAGCTTATTCTGAGATATGGTGTTCCGAATTTAGTCAAATTTGGAAAAATTTCGAGGGTCCTACCAAAACGTAAGTCTGTGATTGTGTATTTTGCAACTATAGATTTTAATTCGGTAAAAGTATTTAGTCTGAAAGTTAAAAGCAATTTTGACGTTATGTCAATTGAGGCACGTGGAACACCCAAACAGTTTTATAAACCACGATTTTTTATTTTTGGTTGCTCCTCATACAGAAGTGGTTCATTTTAAAAACAAATCATAAAATCCTCTTGGAGAACAGTGTTTTAAGGTATATACTATCTCTAAGTTTCATATGAGTCGGAGCAGCCATTTCTGAGATATGGTGTTCCGAATTTAGCCAAATTTGGACATTTTTCTATGGTCCTGCAATTTCTTTACATGGTTTTTGCAGATGTTATATGTAGCTTATATTTAGCATTCATACGCAAATCTGACCATACCATANCCTTATCGATATGTCTGTGTATTTAGCCAGGATGTCTATAAAACTATAGATTTTAGTACATGTATATGTTTTACACAAGTGGAAAGCCTGAATGTTTAACAGTCTATCCTTAATTGTGTCACGTCATCAAGCCTTTTTGGTAAAGTTTATCAAAAAGAATAGTCAACATGACCAAATTTGTTATGAATGTTCAAAATGAAATCTCAAAAAACGCTGTAACGTTTTTTTAATTATCATTTCCTTTTCATTTTACGAAACTTTTGACTTGTGTTATGAGAATCATAAAAGTTCCATGTTGATAACCCCTGGTCAGAAGTGGAGCATTTAGAATATTTCCTAGCAGCGTATTGGAGAACACTGTCTAAAGCATAGTATGAAATGAGTCTGATCAGCCTCATTCTGAGATATGGTGTTCCGAATTTAGTCAAATTTGGAAAAATTTCGAGGGTCCTACCAAAACGTAAGTCTGTGATTGTGTATTTTGCAACTATAGATTTTAATTCGGTAAAAGTATTTAGTCTGAAAGTTAAAAGCAATTTTGACGTTATGTCAATTGAGGCACGTGGAACACCCAAACAGTTTTATAAACCACGATTTTTTATTTTTGGTTGCTCCTCATACAGAAGTGGTTCATTTTAAAAACAAATCATAAAATCCTCTTGGAGAACAGTGTTTTAAGGTATATACTATCTCTAAGTTTCATATGAGTCGGAGCAGCCATTTCTGAGATATGGTGTTCCGAATTTAGCCAAATTTGGACATTTTTCTATGGTCCTGCAATTTCTTTACATGGTTTTTGCAGATGTTATATGTAGCTTATATTTAGCATTCATACGCAAATCTGACCATACCATAAGGACTGCGTTGTTATACCCCAAATTCCATTCTTTTTGCATATCTCTGACCCCATTGCACTCGGTCATAACCCATGATTACAGGTCAGTTTATCAAGCAAGCGGTCAAACTGTCCAGTAAGTCACTCGCCAGCGCGTTTCAGTTCCCCTGACGATCGTATGTCATGCTTTTCATTGGAGCGACTATGTTCAGTGACCGTGACTGTGCGATATCTTTCAATATGTTCCCAGGGATCATTTGTCTCTGTTGGTAGATTGATAGATTTAAAATAGGTATTTCCCCATTAACACCTTCCTTTTGGTGGCTGACTATAAATTCATCACATGGTACTCATCGTGATTTGCCAGATTTGTGTTTTCAATTTACGTTTGAAATAGAATACTGCACACAGAAGGCTTTGGCACTGTGAACCTGGCCGTTTTCTCAAGACATTGCTTGACACAGGAGCGCCGTCCGACCTGTCGACACCAAGGCCAGGCGTCTAATCTTTTTACTCAAAATCGGACTCGAAAATGTTTTTTTCATTTTTTGTTCTACTTGAATACGAACTCAAAACATGTAGCTATAACTGATCTGTCCTTCAGTATATCGTAGTCTGCACGGGTGATTGGGAAATCCTAAGCATAACATGTTCAAATCTAAATTCGAAATTTCGAGTTTTCACTTGGTGATCGACCCGTGAGGTGCAAACTTCGATTAGTCACTCGTCTGCGTAAAGCATAATATGTACTTGGGCACAGAATAAGGGACAACTGCCTTGAGTTTGTATAAAAAGTTGAACGGAAATTGACTATTTGCGACTTCGATTTGAAGTAAAAAGAATAGATCCTGGGTCCAGACACGACAAGCATTTTAAATTACGACTTATTTCTCTCCAAAATCATCTTTGGTAAGACGGTCTCAACAGGGCATCACACTGAAATATTTGTAGGTTCAACTGAGTCATTCCAGAATAACGGTACAACGCTTGGTTGTTCTTCGCTATGGCTGCTTGAACTAACTAGGTGTACAGCGATGTTTTCCTATACCAGCTGAATTAAATTAAGGTCGTATTCTCAAGACATAATTGTGGATAAAGCTGCAAAGATTTGATTTTTTTCACAATCAGTGCACGTGCTACATGCCACACGAAAATTGAACCGACAGAGTCGAATATACTCGACTCACTCTCCGCAACTTGTCGGCCAACACCTGCAACATGTCGTTCTCATGCGCAATTTCGACGTGTCGCGCAACTTTCCTGTCGACACTGAAGGACGCAGCACTGTTTTCACTACAGACTATGCAATCATCCAATATCAGGATTGCAAATTTGGCCCAATGACTTTATATTGGATTATTCACTTTCCTGAATGGCGACAATCGAAACTCAGTGGAGGAAAGCTGATCACAGCACAAAACCAGTTTCGGTCGTTACGTGGACATGCTTGTTTTATGGCTCTAGAATAAAAGACTATAATGTTTGACAGCTGAATGAAAGAGCCTAAGTGTTCCACTGTATTCAACGTACACATTATTATTTCGCCGGTGCAGTGCAAGCTAGACGGAAAGAAACTTTGAACTGCGCGCAGTTCACAAGTTCTCAAATTTACTACTTAGGTCACGTATTTATGGGCACTTTTGAATCAGAGGACTTCATGGTGTCGAGGATAACATTTAGTTTGATCACAAGTCTTTGCTGGTGGAGAAGACGTCTGAGCTGGTTTGCAGTGAAACGAGAAATGGTGAATAAGTATAAATAAACTCTGTAAGATGAACGAACGAGAGGCAATCGCTTTTGATGCACTTCGTTGTTCTCATTGGGCGAATATTTCTATTGTGAGGCCTTAACGTTTGTGTTCCACTTGCCTTATCATGAACAATAAATGTACACATGCATGTCCACGCAAGGTGTTGGCCTAATGTCAAGTATTATTTCAGGCAAACGGGATTTGAAGATGGATAGAAGAACGGCATCGCTAGTGATTTGTTTCGTGCTTTTGCTATCTATTCCTGGTAAGAACTCGTCTTTTTATCGATTTAACCATTTATGCAGGACCCTTGTTCATACTCAATACCATTTGCCCATTAGAACTACGAACAGGGACAACATGTATGACTGAATAAGAACGCATACACACAATACTTCCAATCGTCCATTTGTTTTCAAATGGAGTTTAGCGATTGTCCCTGGTTTCGGGAATTCTGTCGCAAAGTCGACCAGTTTCAGTTTGAGTTTGTCCTCCGACATGACAGTAGAACCTACATCAACAATACTTCTGGAAGCCTTATCAGTACTCTGCACTCCAACTTTGGCTCGTCTGTCAATGCCATTCGATCGTTACATACTTTGATGGGCACTGGTGATGAAACGACTAGACTTGTTGCAGTTGCGAATGTTGAATAATTACATGTCAAAATTAGAAAATTGAAGCGTTTTAGTGAGCTCTGTTACATCGTTCATGACATGACTTCTTGCTTGATGGCACTTTCAGCATCAGAATCCGGTTACGTCATCAGTGTAAAGACGTCAGATGTTTTCAAGGCAGGCACAAACGCTCATGTCTTTATTAAGCTGTTTGGAGCGAAGAACGAATATGGATCGAGTTGGGTTCGCCTGGACAACCCAAACAACGATGATTTCGAAACAGGAAGGTATGTTATGTTATTTTTAGGTGCAAGTAATAAAAATCACTGTATACACAAATGGGGTGCAGTGATTGAATAACATACAGGGGAGATAATTGAGCAACAGGAAAAACCAAGACGTAGTAGTATAGTTCGCAACAAGATTCCCTTCTTGTATAAACATTACGTGTGTTATATAGAAAAATGCACACGCTATGTAAGAAATGGAATTTTCGTTTTCCGGTCGTATCCATAAAATACATTTAACTACCTTCAGTTGCAAACTAACTTCATCTTTAAAGCTTTGTCACTTTGTTACTTGGAGAAGCGCGTCGGGGCTGAAAAAGTGAAGGAACAAAGTTCTCCCTGCGCCCTCTTTGGCTGACTTGCATGAACGTCAAGTGCATTGTTCATCAATTTTAACATAACGTGTGATTGATAAGGTGACCTAACGGTCTGTGTAACGTCATTTTGACGTTTTGGACCCAGTCGAATAAAAGTTGAAAGCCAGATTGATAATATTTTAAAATAGAAATGATAGTTATGATAATGATAGTGATGACAATAATAATAATAGTTATAATATTCATAATATTAATAGTAATAGTAATAATAACAATCATTTCAGTTATATAACGCTTTTACATTTCTGAGTGCTTTGAAATTTATCACCCTCTGGTGTCGACCTGGTCAATCTTAATCGTACTCACCTCCCCAGAGAAATATACCGTCAGAGGTTCTAAAGTCGTGAGTGCCCTAAAGTCGTGAACCATCTTATTTCCACTTCTGCGCGGTCCTGCGACATCTGGCGTTGAAGTTTCCAGCGTTCGTCTGCTTACGAAGGTCCAACGAATACCCGGACGTGTTCGTATTCACAATATGATAACAAACAGTGAATGAGTGGCTTCTTTTTTCAACTGTATCTTAAAAACAGCATATTTCACTAATTCACTTTCTTGTGCATGTTTGGGATATATTTTCGAAAATATTTGTCTTTCAGATTTACTCAGACACGCTCCCCAGGGGTAGCTTGAACAATGTATCAAAATGTCCCAGGGTCGATCAAGTTTTGTAAGGCCAAAACAATAAAATACAGAGCGATAATTGATGCTGGGTTCTTAGTGTTTTACGTGAGCAACCTCATTGAAAACGTCTGAGTGTGCACATCAAAGTTGGGTGCAAAACTTATAACAATTTATTTCAATTGAAACTGAATTAATAAACTATGCAATGCATTTTTATGTCATCTAGCACTGTAGTTGACTTGTGTCAAAGATTTTACAGTATAGTATCTTTGCTTGTGTGGTCATACTTCGTGCATTTCCGTCTAAACAAAACGTTCACGACTTTAGGGCCTCATTCAAAATGGCCGGCGATATCGGCGACAGTTTTAAAACTCTGCTTACGGATACAAACAAGGATTAGATTGTCAAAACACGTATATTTGTGAAGGCTGATTTATGTCCATGACATCACATGAGCAGTTGCTAACGGACATTGGGTAGTATGACAACCAACTGCTTATTATGCTTATATTCACGACTTTAGGTCACCGGTGTATACAACGGGTCGTTGCAATCGTTTCCGGAGCACATCGATTGGTCCAAACAATGTTGTAGAAGTATCAAGTACTCTCGAAATGCTCCCGCTCTGATATGAATGTTGAGAATATCCAAGATTTGCGAAATTATTGACAATGTGATGTGCCCGTGACTGTGTATTTCTATTCGTTTTTGATGTCTAAGTCGTCACTTAACATCCGTTTAATTTTATGAAACCAGGCGTGAGTTCAGTAGACGCTAGGACCTACGCTAGGACCTAACTAAAACCTAATCAAGGTCACGTGCTCTCATTTGAAATGCACGGCAATATCTCACGTAATCTCGCGAAGTCTTGCTTTTTAGCGAGGTCCTAGCGTTACTGAACGGGAGGCAGGCCCTAGTCTGATATACAGCAGATATTCATGACAGTGACATTGTGTTAATAATTGGAGTGATGCTTCCAGGACAATGAACAACAAATACTCGCGAATTTCACGACCTCCACTTGACTTTATGGTGTCAAGTGATTTTCTATCTCTCTTGCAGTTTAAACATCTTTACAGTACCAGATTCAGTCTTGCCTGATGTAGGAGAAGTCTACAAAATGGAAATAATGCACGACAAGAGCGGATGGCTCGCAGATTGGCATCTGGATTATGTAATTTTTATTCAATGCACAACCATTTTTAGCGTGACCTTACGTATTCGTATGTCTGATAATGTAATCTAGCACCATTGTTTTGGCAAGAGTCACGTGCCCTACCATGGGAGAACGTGTAACGTTTCTTAATAACAAGTTTCTAGTGATCTTTTTCTCTGAATATTGTTGAAATATACACCAAAACAATTTAAGGTAAAAAGTCGTCCGTTTCAAGACTCACAGAACGCAAACTTCAAGTAGGAATAAATCAAATCCAGCGTGTGGAATCTTCCCAGTAAAGCGTCAAAAAAAAAAAAAAAAAAAAAAAAAAAACCAAGGTGTCCACTCCAAAATGTAAAGAGAAACAATGGTTTTCCAAAATGACCCTGCATGGGGCTTCAAAATTAGAATAACTGTGATTTTCCAACATTTTGTTTAAATACCTTTTGGTATTTTTGGTACACAATTGTCTTGGATCACACTAGGAAGGGCTTTGAAATGTACCAAGAAAAGTATATTAAACGAACTGCTTCTAATTGCACGAGAACAAAACAAGTTGCAAAATTTTAAGATGTGAGATTTCAAAAAAAAATTGCCGGCGGCCAAAGTTTAAGTCTGGCACCGAGTATACAAGTCGCACGTTTTGTGACACTTTCATCGGGTAACTTGGGTTTGGACTTGTGTAAAGTTCGAGTTTTTGCAAAGTATTATTTTAAAGTGACATAGAACGTGAAAAACAGATTAAATTGCATCATCCAAAGTAGTTCTCGGCCACTGAAACAAAAGCCAAACTTTTCACCAGATATTTTTACAACTTGCTCGTAAAGATTTTGAGTGTCTATTCATTTCAAAGTATTTTCCCATGTTTTCAAATTTAAAAAAAAACGATCTGTCGGCTGCTTGTCACTGCGTCGATTTTTCACCCACACGGCAAAGCGCCTCTCATTATTTGGTATGGAAAGACATAAACGTAGTGCTGTGCGTGAACTTGGAATCCTGCTTAACCTCGAGATCGCGTATGCGTGGACTTAGAATTGAATATTCATTTGGGCAATCAGGAAAATTTTTGTTCAGTGTAAAGATGTTTTGTAAGTTTTGGCCTCATGATCACCCAGTTTCCTCTTTACCGTAACTTGTGTCAAAGAATCGGAGGAATAATATTATGAGAATGGTTATATCAATTATTGTTTGGTAAATAAGATCGCCAATAACTGAAAAAAAGATTGATTAAATTTGTTCCATTTTATTAACATGTAATTTGATTTAGTGCGGTGCAAAAATATATCAACGTGAACGTGATTGAGTGAACTTGTCTAGTTTCCAAGTTTAAAAGTTCACACATACGCGATCTTGAGATTAAGCAAGATTCCAAGTTCACGCTCAGCTTTCCATAGTGGACAATGTGACCCTTGACCTTTGATGTAAACAAAACGGTGTGGATTTTAAGCATACTCCAGCCCCACTTCTTTGAACGCATGCGCACACACATATTATTAGGGTGAGGAGAATTGTAATGGAACGAAAGAATTTTGATTTCGTCTAGAAATTCTTGCGACATTTAATTGAAAATGAATAACACTCACGTTAGCATTCTCATGACGTGCAGTGTAGATTAGCCAGGATCTCTATAGATGTTTTTTACAAGTTTTCGCATTGTCGTTATTTTGACACACACGAAACTCCTCGAAGCTTACAAATTCCATTTTTCTTCCATTAGCTACAAAAAAGCATTTCTAGAATTTTGTGTCAAAGCCCTCCAGCCTAAGAATTTGGCTGTCGAACTCAAGACTTCCTATTTTTTCAAGGAATGTTGAATTTTTGACAGCCGAATTCTCGTAAAGGCCTTAACAAGAAATCTGAGCGCCTTTGTAGGTAATGGCATAAAGGAACTAAACTTGCAAGCCTTTTGTCTGTAGAAGTTGATGCCATTTCATGAAAATCGAAACCTTTAGACGCCTGTGGCCAGTTACATGAAACAGTCCCAAATAGGGACTCCACTAAGTTCCCTAAATCTTTCTCGTATTTTTTCGTTTTTTAGGCACATATGTAATATTTTTTTTCTATAATTTTATCTTTATCATGAGCTCTTCTTTGACCAATAGCATTTTATCATAATATAACTTAGAACCGAGCAATTAATTCAATTCAATAAATGTAAGTAGTGACTTAGCCCTTAAATTGGGGGCGTTGCATGAAAAGATCCATGTTTATTTTCAATAACATTGAGAATTCAATGTAGAGTTCATTCTCGATTTGTATCAAAGCCAAACATTGACATAGCAACGATACTCAAACAGCATATGACCGGACAATTAGTGTTTTCACAAGCCTGCAAATACGCTGTAGATTTAGAAAACTTAGCTGAGTTCCTATTTGGGACTGTTTCATGCAACCAGGCACTAGGCATTTTTTCGTGCAAATAATGAGTTTTTGTGATCATCAAGGATTTCATAAATATATAATTTGATGTTTTTACAATTGCTGAATTGATGAATGTCAATTACTTTATTGATCTCTTACCGGCAGGTTTTTATCCAAGATTTCAATCGATCGCCATGGTCACACTATCATTTCCCTTGTCGTTGCTGGCTGGATGACAATCACGCTTACAAAGTTCTAACGCGCAAGGGTATGTTTCTATGAAAAGCTGTTTAAACCTTTCAGAAATTCAGTGGTCTTGGACAAGTCTACCGTTAGTCAGGCTCAGCCTGAAAAGAAGTACACAATCCTTTTAAAGGTATCATTTCCCTAGTTTTTACCTTGGTCGCGTTCCGTAGACGTAAAACTCGCGAGTACAGTTAGTGTGATCACGTACGTCGCTTCCGATATATTGCGAAGACTTGTGTGATCTCGCATTACTCTCAACTTTCTCTACGGCACTCAGCTCTGCCTAGAACACACAATAAGCCTCTTTAATCGAAAAATATCACTACCGAATCATACAGTAAGTTACATTTCTGTTTATCTACGAGTTTTTTAGTATCACTTGTTTCTTAGTTCACGAAAAGTAAAGCTTAATGTCTTTCAACTGTGGCAGCCATTTTAGTGGTGAATCATCAGATACTGAGTATCTGAACTGTTATGTCGAAAAGAAACGATTTCTTGTGAAAGACGCACATTTGGTTTGTGTTTAAAGTTTTTAAGTAAAACCAATAATAAAACACTTTTTGAAAACTTAAACAATAAACGCGATTTTTCATGATGTTACAATTTGAACTACTTGCAGTAAATGGAGGCTGGAGCAGTTTTGGCGAGTACGGGTCTTGCTCAAGAACCTGTGGAAACGGCGTGCAAACAAGTTATAGACGCTGCAACAACCCCAAGCCGTACAATGGTGGCCTTCCCTGTTCAGGCTCTAACCTGAAAACAAAATCGTGCTTCCGAGATTACTGCCCAGGTGCATGTGCAACTGTTTTTGTTATTGTTGGTTAAAAATGATGAGAAATCTCGTAAGTTACTTGTAATTGCCGAACGCTGCCATTGAATTTGTATTTTTCATCAAAGGTTTTTATCAATGTTGGCAAGCTGAAAAAGGCATTTTGATTCATCCCTATATCTAAGATACATTATCAAAGGTTGCAAAATTGACCAAAGTTAGTGCACTTTAACTTTATCAGCTGACACTTGTGCGGCAAATTTATTAATGAAGCTAAACAAGGAGAAATTAGTCAAACCTTATCTAGTAGAAAAAGTATATTACCTTATATGCCATTTAATCACTAATTTATTAGTACAATATGAATTTCGATGATATGGTTGATCCAAACCTAAAGAATGAAAAATACTGCTATTTTAAGTCACACAAAACTGTCAACATCTTTTTCATTCTAGTGAATGGTGCCTGGTCTCATTGGTCCGGTTGGCAGTCATGTACTCGAATCTGCGGCGGAGGTAAAAAGGTCCGTGCTAGGACGTGCACTAACCCGCGACCTGCCTATGGAGGTCGCTTGTGTTCTGGTGCGACTCACGAAACACAATCGTGCAACACGCAGGACTGCCCTGGTAGGTTTTGACGAATTAGCAACTCAAACCTAACACAAGCAAAAAAGTTCGGCAGAAATTTCCAGTCATTCATATATATTTCCATACCGGCTGTCAAATATACGCACCACATTTAGGCAGGGAAACCCCATTAATACTGGTTTTGTTCTCTCATCTCGATTGAATAATTTTAGTTGTTGTTTTGCGTACTGATCCACTTTAAAACCAGATGACGCTGAAATGCGCGTGGGTATTCAATTTAAGCACACAGGATGGCGTTGTAGCTCACAAGCCAGGTAGAAATGTCAAAATTCACGTTAGCCAGGATTTTCACTGTATGAACATCGTGCTCGGTTTCAGAAGTTATTTCCGAAAAATGGCCTCTTTTCAGATTGGTGTCAGTGTAAAGATGCAATGAGTTTCTGGTTTATCTGGAACAGGACTATTTTCGATCAATCCAGCTGCTTTAATAATATTCAGTAATTTATAGGTACGTCTAATTGGGAAAACACAAAATATTGGAGCGGCTATCTTACTATATTTTATTAACTAACAAAATCTGAAAAGCGAGAAGCAAGACTTCGTTTAGTTCGTGCCTTTGTCAGGTTTGTTTCTTCATTGCCAGTTCATGGTGGTTGGTCAGACTGGCAGACGTGGAGTATTTGCTCTAAGACTTGTGGTGGAGGCGTTCAGAGCAGTCGTAGGACGTGTAACAATCCCACCCCAGAATATGGAGGGATGCCATGTACCGGTGACGACATCAAACGTCAGACGTGCAATAACTTTGAATGCCCAGGTACATATTACGTTAACATAAAGTCCTTCTAATACTGTCTCCGGTCTCAGCGGAGCGTCGACGTAAACTGCGAAGTTAACTAACCTATTGATAACTAAATTTAGTCTTTTGTTAATTAAGAACTGGTTTAAACGAATGTTAAGATTATATAAGACCTTACTGACAAGTATGTACAATCAGCCAAATATCTACAAAACTGCAGATTGAATTTGACTAGACAAAAGTATATATATTTCTGAAAGTATAAATTCTGTAGAATTTTACTTTTAGTCACTTCATATCATTCTGCCACTAACTGCGTCACGTGACCTTGTTTTTTAAGAAAATTTAGCCAAGAAAGAAAGGTACATTCATGGCAAAAGAATAGGATCAATAACATGACAAAATTTCGTATGATATAAATGTTCTATAAAAAATTCCTAAAACAATGAAACAATTGTCTAAGTTATCGTTTCGTTTCCGTTTTCGTTTTATGCAGTCTTCATATAAACTATTTAATTTCTATTTTATAGCCTCTCACGCAAATGTGGAGTATTTGAAAAGCAATTATTGACAGTGTTTTGTAGGACAAAGCATAGTATCTGAGAGGTTCATGTATATCGGATCAATCATTTGGCTAAAATTGGACATTTTTTAGTCTAGGGTCCTACGTAACCTTAAACGCTGTCATTTCCCTTTTGTGATAGTATTTTTAAAGTTGATTCAGTTTGTGATGTCACATCTGGATGCCAAAATCATCGTTCTTTCTGTTTAATTTGTTTCCTCAAAAATGTTTGCAAATGGTTCCCGTAAAAACTTCTTGGCTCATTTTTCCTGCAGACTAAACAACAGGTTAATGTTAAAAAATATATGTAAGCTCACTTATTAGGGGACGAGTTCGAACGTTTCAGCCGACTACAATCGGCTTTCGTCAGTTACTGACGCGCCCGTGTAAGTAATAGTTGGCTTTACACGGAAAGTAAGTTGACTTTATGTCTTCCTGATTGGATCTATGGTTACTTTTCTTTGAAACCCTTCTTAAGTTTAGAATGTATGTCAAGTTGATGCTTTTATTATCGAGCATCTGAGGTGCAAATGTAATTCCTTAGAGTTAGTCGCTATACTTGAATTGTGATTGGTTTTTGGACACAAATTAACAAGATAGTGCCTAATTACTCCCAACACATTTATAGTTAATGGTGGATGGTCCAATTGGACCATTTGGTCCAACTGCAGCGAATCGTGTGGTGGCGGAGACCAAATACGCTCAAGAAGTTGTACCAATCCACCACGTGCTCATGGCGGATTGGACTGTGTTGGTGATCTGACGGAAGCCAGAGACTGTAATACTGAGCCTTGCATAAGTGAGTTCCCAATTCTTTGGCGGAGCACAAACTGCCGTTTTGTTAGGTAGAAAATCCAAGGCAAATCACAGCTAGTAAATTACTAATCGACCGCCAGTAGGCTCTGTGATGTTTTACGTACTGGAAATAACATCGTAACCAAGTCACACAACTGTGTATTTTGTACAACTTTCTGCACTTGTCATGAGGAAAATTTACCGCTCAAACATTGCTGAGGACTACTTACATCATTCGTCATAATGTTCTTTACTTCATTTCTATGTCATCATCATATATGGTGTCCATAATAAGGAGGAGGTTTACAGATATTTGTAGTATCTGGTTTTTAATTATTTGTCGTTGACTTCAGGACTATTTTTCTTCAAATTACCCCCTTGGGAACAAAGTGACATATTACCAGAAAACCAGATTCAACCACATGGAACACGTGCTTGTATGGAATAGTCATACGCTTTCACCTTAGTGTAGTTTATTTGAAAAGTAATCACTCTACGCATCGAATTGTAGTTAATGGTGGTTGGAGCGTTTGGAGCAACTGGACAAATTGCTCTTCGTCCTGCGGCGGAGGAATACAGACTAGTAACAGGACATGCACTATTTCGAGTTGTGAAGGAAATGCTACGCGTGATCAACCATGCCACAGTGGGCCCTGTCCAGGTAACTTTAATACAAGTCTGTGATTTGGAACTCGCGTATTCCGCTGTGTCAAGCAGCTAATCCATCTTCCGATTGGTCTGTGAGCGGAAAGTCGTCATCGAGAACGAATCGGATGTTTTAGCCGGTTGACCCTTCGAAGTCAACCAAGTGCACCCGATGTGTTTCCACAGCACAACAGTTTGTTAGTTCTGAAAGTTAAAACGGCTATATCTTTTGGCATTCAGCACTATATATTGAAAGGTGGTTGTGAATTGAATACTGCGTACTTATCTAATAGTGAATTTAAAGGCTAATGCCACCCGATTTAATTAGTCTTTTTTGCCGTCTTAATCGGTTTATTTCCACATCGCCTCGCGTACGGTCGACCTTACCTTGCCAAGAGGTGTCGCGTTAACCTGTGAGGAAGGTGAGAAACGACGCTAGCGACGTCAGTGGTTCATATGCATAGTGAATGCCGCTATGTTGCGGTGTATCGTTCCCGCTTGTCCGAAATAAGCAGCTGCGAGGAAAGCGAGTATATCGTTTTTTTACTTCCTCGATGGAGTCCGAAATGCTTAGGAAGTGGCTCATGGTAGTGAAGAATGAAATGTACGCTGTAAATAGGAAGTATGACATCTCCGTGTCTGTGGCCTGCAGACAACGTCGACAGTGCCTCACGAATGCCGGCTTACCAAATAACTCCATACGTTCCGGTGTCTGAGCTTGTTCACGGTGCCTCTTTAGTATTTCTTCATCACTGTGTATTCCTGTTCGAATTGATAGCCTGTAGGACTTAACGATCCACCTGAGAAGTTGGGATTGATGAGCCGCTCTAGCTCGTCCTAAGTCGGGATTGCGAGTTGCCATGTTGGCGTTTATTACTGACCGTTCTGTTTCAAAATGAATTATTCTCACTCTAACCAATACTTATATAAAAGTGAAACAAAGTCTGTCTCATTAGATGCAATTTGAAATGCCTTTGGAGTGTTCGTGAGTGCACGAAATGATTTGAGAAGCCAGCAATGAATAGTCACTGCGTTACCGGCTTTAGGTGCAATAAAACTAATTGACGGGACACCGAGGCCGTGTGAGCTCCAATTTAGTGTTTGCTGGCAGAAACTGTTGTGAGACATTTCGATTTCCACCCACGACCAGGTGTTAGGGGAATCTTTATTTACATTTACATTACTCAAATAATGATTGTCACTGTACAACTTCTGCCCTGACGGTGCTATGGCCAAAGCGGAACTGAATTGGCGGCCCCCGACGAGTAAGTAGATTTGCAGTTTCGTGGCTAATTCACCAACATAATCACGTGCACATTACTTTGGCTCACTAGTATAGTTTTTTCTTGACTGGAAGTTTAGTTTCCACTGAACTTTGGCTGGTTTGTTTGTGTTTCTGATCAGTTTCCGAGCCACTGGCCAGGATAACGAGTCAATCTGGCCGGCCGCCGACGGGCCTGATCGGCCGGGGCTCCGAGCCACTGGCCAGGATAACGAGCGTTTTGTGTTTAGAACTCAGAAAATCACAAGTCTAAACAACACAGATCTAGGTTCTCCTGTCTGTATCTCACGGAAAATACTTCGATATTATCTCCAAACACACCCCAAGCTACGGACCTTATTGGCTTGCCGAACTTTGTAGGCTACGGTGTGTCCAAATACCAATAAATCCGTAAGAGCGAAATAAAAGAACACGTTTTTGTAAGAACTCGGTGTATTTTTAAGGGTTTTACATCGAAGTTTGATGATTTATTGGTGCTAAACAATGACTCCAAGCGATAAGCTGACACCAGTAACCCGTGTTGTGAACTGCTGAACAGAACGCGTGTGAAACCGATGACGTAATTGGATAATTTCAACACCTCCGTCTGTCGTCAGGTGTCAGGTAACGCAACCGCACGTGTCGTTATGGAGTAGAACTACTCGATCTAAATTGATACAAATTAGGTTGTTTTTTGGGTGGCATGCTCCTTTAACGGTTAGATTATTGAGCATTCTCAAAGACATTCGTTTTTGTCAAAGACAAAGAATATTGACACTCTTCATTAAATCATCTAGCACTCAGTCCCAATTCTGAAATTTCCGAACCATTTAAAATCTTATTTCCGAACGAAAAGCCTTACCTGTCGAACATTAAAATTTCGTATCGAAACCAGCTAGTAAAGTTGGTTAGGCTATTTTAAAAAATCCCGTGTTTTTATGATTCTACGCCTCAAAAGGAAATGAAAATTATAAAAGATTTGTTTTGGGCTTTCTCTTGACTCATTAAAGTCTTACGAATGACCCATATTTCAAGTGTTTGAATCAAGAACATTGCATTACAAAACGATCTTGCAGTTGATGGAAACTGGACATCGTGGAGTAAGTGGACGGAATGCTCGGCCTCGTGCGATGGAGGCACTCAAACTAGTACGCGATCTTGTACTAATCCCCCGCAATCTAACGGGGGGAAGGATTGTATAGGGATGCCTATGAGAACAAAAGACTGCAATATGGAGGACTGCCCAGGTATGTAATCGTTTACTGTGCTAACTGTTACGATGGCACCGGTGGTGACTTGCATTAGTCGTTGACTCGGTGTTCCCGTTGTCATCCCAGTCGTCATTAGTGGATGCGTAAGAGGAGCGGACGGGGCCTAGGGGATGCTATGCGCGAATGTTTTTTTCCATTGGGGATTAGGGGCATTGTCAAAACTGAGGAGATCGGGGGAATTGTGAAATTTGTAAAATCCGGATCGGGGAGGGGTGATAACTGACGGAAGCTTAGTGTTGATATTTGTTTATGCCTTCTTCTCTTGTGTCTACTCTATACCCAACTTTCAACCTACGTCAGGATTAAATGGAAAATCAGCTTGTTGACGTATAAATTACGAGGAAGATGTATCTGTCCTTCTAATTGGTTATTTACAATGCTTTATTTGGTGTGCTCATAAAATGGCATGATTAGATATCAAAACACTCATTTACATTACCTTAACTTTGATACACAGAATCATGTCAATCCAAACAGACGTTATCTGCCAAAGCTTTATAATGTAAGCCCAAGTGGGTGTGTAATAAAATGGGCTATTGTGACATTGAAGGCATTTTCTTTCTTATTTTTTACAACCTTTCAGTGAACGGAAGCTGGTCAGAGTGGAGTAACTACACTACTTGTCCGGTCTCCTGCGGTGGTTCGGTTCAGATCAGTACTCGCTCATGTACGAACCCGCCACCTTCGTCTACTGGAGAAGACTGTAAGGGGGATTCGAACAGAACAAAACCGTGTAATACGCAGGAATGTCCAGGTATCAAAGATCACGTAGTACCGGGAATTTCTAATAGTACGCTCTCATGGAGTATGTTCAGAAAACGTCAAATTTTTTATTTACCGTTTTGATACCAAAAGTAAAGCCAGGCATGCTTTCGAGGATATCAAACGAACAACTAATTACACATGGACAAATAATAACTGACATTCGAAGTAGCAGCGCCATATTGAAATTCACTAATTCACCAGACAGCCATCAGGGACCTGTTCCAAGAAAACTGACTTAGCTAAGACAAATCTTAAATTTCTGTCAATTTTAGGATGAAACTTAAATTTGTCTCAAGTCCGTTTCAAAAAAGAGATCTTAAGCTTGACTTAAGTTTCTGACTTAAGTTTTGTCTTAATTGTGACTATCTTACCTGATGTGGAAGTTTCAGTTTGAAAGATGAGACAAATCTTAGACTTAAGAAAAAAATTAACTTAAAGTCATATGATCCGTTTGTAGACGTTTTAAAAACATCGTGAATCTGCATAAAAACCATTGAAACATACTCTCTGACACTTAATTAGAACTTTTCGTAAGTATGGGGTCGATCTGCTGCCTGTACATATTTTTTCTTTTATTTTTTATTTTCTTAAAATCTGCGTGATCAAAACAAACGAATGTTGCCCATAATGCTGTGCGGTTTGACCTTTCGGCAACTAATCAGCTGTTTCCGGTACTGCTCCGAAGAAGAGAAGTTCGCCTTAACCAGGTAATTTATTCGTTTCTTGAACATTTTGATGACGATATTGCTCCCTGTATGAGCTGAACAGTCNACTAATTGAATTTTTGTCCACCAAATCTAGGTCGGGATCAGTGGGAAGCCACTTTCGTAGTAGAATTAGTCTGTAACATTTGATCTCTCACTTTATGTCAATATGCTATTGATTGGGTCACGTGACCATGTCTTTTTAGTAAAATTTAGCAAAAACGAAAGGTACATCCATAAGCAAAACAACGGTATGAACCAGATGGTCAAATTTCGTTTAATATAAACGTTAAAGATGGAGTCTCAAAAAGCTGTTACAGTCATTTCGCTTTCGCTTATGCAACATTTGATGTTTGTTTCTCAAAACATAATAAAATTTCTATTTTTGACACTCTCTTATGCAAAAGTGGAACATTTTATAAGCAGTTCCTAATAGCATCTGATAGAACAGTAGATAAAGCATGATATCTGAAAGTTTCGAAGGATTCCGCCATTGCTGAGGCATGATGTTCCGAAGTTTGCCGAATTCATACATTTGCGAGGGTCCTACATAAAGAACCTTTAAAAATCCTATTATTACTAGTCCCATTTGCCCTGTTCAATATTCTTGTGAAGTCTGTCTTAAAATAGCCTTTACCGTGATATGTTTATATTTCCGTTACCATCAAGAGTATCAGTTGTGGCCAACCCTAAAACTGCGAATTCAAAAATGACGCGTGCAACTTGAGTTGGTAACGGGAATGGAATCCTGTCACGGTCAGGAATATTACCGAACCAATTTTGATGAATGTAAGAGACCTAAGTGACCTAAACTGTTTTTGGGCGAAAGCGCAGGTTTGTTACGATCTCAGACCTGATACGTTTCAGTGAAACGTGCTAAATCTTGATGACAAAGTGAGCAAGACAGCTTTGGTGAAATAGGCGTCATGTGTAGGCCTACTTTAATTTATGAATGACGTCCAGAGAAATTTGCATGTTGTTAAATGTTTTTGTCCGAAGTGATATGATGACTTATCGTTTCGGTCTATTCGCTACTACTTCCTGCATCGCAGAAAAATGGATGTTGGGTTGGTTCCTTTGCAATTTTATGCACGATTTCACTCCTCTCACAGTAAACGGCGGCTGGTCAAACTGGACAGATTGGACGCCGTGCACAAAGCTATGTGATGGGGGCTTGAGGACAAGAAACAGATCATGTTCCAACCCAACAGCGGCATTTGGTGGTCTTCCGTGTATTGGTGACGACAAGAAAACAGAAAGCTGCAACACACAGACTTGTAAAGGTAATTTAAGGTTATGAATCACCTTATCGGGAAGTTTGTGCACTTAGTCAAATATTTACAAAACTACAGAACTCAGTGTGACAGTGTGAATTTAGCATGTTGAATTTACTTTTGGGCTTTATACCAATGTGGCACTGACTGGGTAACATGACCATGCCTTGGGGATCATACATGTATTTGGTACGTAGGAAAAGACCGTTATTCATAAATTGGCCAAATTTCCTTTATTATAAATAGTCACTTGATAAAATCTCAAAACGGTGTCACAGTTTTCTAAATTATCTTTTCTCACAATAATCATAAAGATCCCAATTTTCGACGATAGTGAATCACGTAAGCAAGAATTATTTGTCTTCATACAGCACAACTTTATTTTAAAGAAGTTTTAGAAAACAGTGGATAAACCAATTAAAAGTTTCAACTGAAAACGAATGTCCCTTTCTAAGATATAATGCTTTTACGCTTTTTTAAAACTTGTTAAATTTTATTGGAGCAACTCTTACTCTTGCAGTTAGTACACAATTGCTTTTTAAGCGTATAAAATAATGGCTGCACTTGATTCACTTCGCCAATTCAACCAGCTAAGACATCTGACTGTGCCTCGGTGACGACTTCCGGTTTACAGACCAATCCCATGTCTGAGCCGATTGACTGCGGAATGGGCAAATAAACCATGTGCAATTCGTAGCCGTGACGTGTTGTTCACTACGGAACGCCAAATTATCCTTTGAGAACGCGTGCATTGCACTCACTTTAGTATGTACACATGGTAAAAAATTCCCAGGTTTCAGTACAGTGGTGAATGTATCGAATGAGCTTGCAATCGTCATTGTTCAATGTACACGTGCATCCGGAGGTCGGCGATTAAACACGCGCCGATTGTTGTACATCTGAGTGTGTTCTGTCAGCGACTTCCGCATTTACGCGCGCATTATACAACGACGATTGCAAGCGTTCTCAAAAGAACACGTTGGCGTTGCATATTGTTAATATGGGGATATTCATTAAATAAGAAAAAAAAACTGAAATAATATATGAGTATTGCACCCACAAAAAAGGATTAGTAAAAGTTTCAGCACAATTCCCAACCACCGAGACTCACTTCACATGTTTCATTCAGCCTGCTTTTGTATTGAGCTAGCACCGGTATCTGTAGGAATATTTTGATCGAGCTTTTCTCAAAATGTTTATGTATATCATACGTTGATGATAGCTTGAACACTTCTTTAAGCACACTTTTTACAAAACATTCTTCTCCATGCAAATTTAATATTCACTTAAAAAGAGTACAGATGGCTTGATGCCTTTTGCGGTACATCAGGCGTGTTTTGGCCGCATTTAGTTTGCAATTCTCTGGTACCAACATTTTAATGATCAACCTTTATTTAAAGTAAGAGTACTATTTTTCATTTGAGGTCATTTTGAATATCATCAGAACAAATAAGACTGCAAGATTAAAATAGTTTTCATGATAAACCTGTTTTAAAGATGTTTGGATTGATGAAATTTATGTTTTCCCCTTTACTTAATGAAAGTCTCTGGGTTTATTTCCTGCTTCTTTCAGATGCAAAAACTGTACAAATATGCGTGACATGATTGCGACAGGATGTGTTGGTTAACAACAAACCTGTTTCAACAATGTCATGCAACGCTATTGGTTGTAATAAATCGATTCATATAGAAATACCGGGGAGTCAAATCACTGTCTAGAATCTACGAAGATATTGAGATATTGAATGTATCTTTGTATTTTCAGGAGATGGAGGATGGACGGAGTGGAGTGATTGGACGAAATGCTCGAAATTTTGTAACGAGGGTACCAAAGAGAAAACAAGATCTTGTACTAACCCGGTCCCATCTGGCAGTGGAAAAGACTGCATAGGGGAAGCTGAACTAGTACAAAAATGCAACATACAGCCATGCACAGGTAGGACACGTCACGAGAATGCAAAGTGACTACGGGCTAAACATCAATTGTCTGTGGACTTGTACAGTAGATTAAAAAAATCATGCTCCTTGACACTCACGAGACACTTGCGGCTACATTTTATTTTGTTTATGACACGGAAATGATGTGTTTATACACTGCTTTTGTCCTCCCACAATTCAAAATCCCAGCTTGAGCCAATTTGCTTGTGTACTGAACGTTTAAGTTCTGGGCTTACACGTTAAGCATTATGGTTGTATCTTGGTGTTTTGGGAAATCTTGCGTGATCTCATTCGAACTCGCAAGAAATTCCAGCTATGGAACACACCCCAGGGTCGGGGTTCAATCTCTGTATTCGAAACTTACTCGAAACCAGACTGAACTAGCATTTGATTCTAGTGTACATGTAGGTGTCTGACATCTGGTTCTTGATTGGTCAATCAAGGTTGACGTTTGCCGAGTGGGGCACGTAATCACGCCACTATTTTTTCCTCGTAGATTTGAACTTTTAACGGTTCTGACGCGATCATACTCTGCGCTTCCAATGATATTGAACTTTTTCGGCCCTGAGATGACGTCTATGATTATACTGATAAGTTGACCCCACAATTAACTGTTTATTACGGAGAATATGATATACTATACTTGGAGTTACGCCCAAAAAACGCCTAGAAACGCAGTTATACTTGAGCGCACTTGCCAAGAACTGATCTCATTTGCTACAAAAACATAATTGTAAAAGTAAGCATGATTTTGAATTAGTAGATATGCAAAAATGGTAAGGAGTGATCATGATAAACATGGAGGTAACGTGCGGATTAAAAATTATGTCGGGGCCGCTAATTTTAGTTAAATTACTCTTACACGGTTGTTATGGTACAACTTGTTCTTTAAACGAATTCATACCATCTTCTTGATTCTATAATATACATGTAGTTGGACATATATCAGCAAAATATTTGTACACGTGTGTATTTATAATTTAGAAACGGTTCTGACGTCAAAAAGCCAAGCCCAAAAGAGCAAAGATGGCTCCGACGGTGAGCTAACCCTGAGCAGAGAGGCTATCATTGGTCTCTCCGTTGGCCTTGCAGGGTTCTTGTTGCTGATCATCGTCCTCTTGGTCGTGTGTGTTGCTCGAAGGTACGTTCTACACGACTACTGCATTTCAGGAAAGCGTATGTTAAGTGTCCAGTCTTGTCATAAGCTTCCGTTTCTGTGCAATTGAAAACTTCATAAACCATGCGTGGGTTCCGCGTACGCGAGAACCTCGACAACGCAAGTCACACAGACTTTGCAAGTGATCACACTATCTTCCTTCGTGAGATTGTTGCGTCCGCGGAACTCAGCTCTGGGACCTGTTTCATGAAAAGTGACTTAAGACTAAAGACAGAAATTTGGTCTTACGCTCCACCTTCACAATTGACAAATAAAGGTTTAGTTAAATAATTATTAGCACATGACTGCCTGGAAATAACGTGTACAAATTTTCTCAGTAAGTAGCAGTTTTGGGTACATTCTCAGATACTTTGTTCTTTTGCTGAAGTGAGTTTTAATAATTTTTCAGAAATATTTAAAGGGTGTGTAAGACCAAAATTCTGTCTTAAGTATTAAGTCACTTATCATGAAGCAGACCATTGGACTGCTTTCCGTAACGCAGTCACTGGCGAGACAATTGCATCCAAAAATCTTTTATGGAGCGGAAACCGTGAATTTTATGCCATAATTCATCTTCGCAGCCTTGTCGACCAATTACTTCATATCGCTCGTCTTGGCCTGCCAGCATTCAGAACTCCTCAGGTAAATTCGTAGCCTCAGATTTCCCCTCGGAGATGAACGCTATCTGCGCATGTGTGAACTTCAGTCACCCAACTAACCATTCTCCAGTTTGAAAGTCACATGACTGAAATGTGCACGACGCAGAAAACGTTCACCTCCGATGTAAAGTTGAGGCTATGAAAATATACCCGAGTTGTTCGGGATGGCATAGAGCTTAGGCCTAATCGCGACACGCTCGACTCCTTTCCTTCGCATAATCATGAGTGATCTTGCCCGATCTCGACAAAATGGGAAAGCGGCGGTATCAGTCGTAGGTGGTCTTCGATCTGTTAGTTTGATGGCAGAACCAAATTTGCTACCACGAGAAGGGAAATTTTGTGACCCAATTTCTTAGGGTTATGATGTTTAAAAGTGCTCGTTTGAGTGACCAAGTTAGCTTATATGTTGAAACAGAAATCTGCCATAGGATAGTCCCTGAAGGTGGACAACATGTGCATTTGGATAAATCTTAGAATATGTACATGTTTCAAATCCTACTTCGCGCATCCTGTCTGTCGATGAAGCAGAGACATAGCTTTCATTCACGTGAAATTTCCTTTGAACTACATGTGCATGTATGTGTAGCCAACTGTGAGTGGCTAATGTTCACACGTCAGGCTTCCGGTCTCCGTACTGTTTACTCGACAGTAAGTGAACATTTCTGCATTTTTTGTTTATAGGACACGCAGGCAAAAGGAAGAATATACCGACGACTTTTCCGTCGCGTACATTAACAATATCTATGAGGAGATACCAGGAGAAAACGGGCCTCAGACAGCTACCGTTGTTAACCCGAATTATGCTTCAGCCTCTGGAGGAGCCGAAGAACTTCCTCGGAAAATTAGTTTGGATGACACAACATATCTTAAACATTCATCTGTTGAACATCTACCGACGAAGAACGGCGATGAGGAATGCTACCTGGAACCGAAAAAAGCCGAAAACCACTATGTTTCACCTCAAGATTTAGTTACAACAGAGAAACCGGGTGACGGGGACAATACAGGCACTGTCGAGTCTGGGTAACAAACTTTCCCGAGGAAACTGCAACTTTACCGACGTTCATCGACGCATATTATCGCTGCCATGTTTGTTGCCATCGTGTTGTACTATTCCTGATTATAACTATTAAGAAACGCTACACATTTGTGACTTTGTTAACGATGTAACAATATTGAATCAAAGGCGAGATGAGGACACCAGTGGATTACCATTCTGCGCCTTCTGTGGGCCCCTGCTGGCCATTTCCACTCAGAAACCAGCGTTACCCGCGGCTGCTGGCTTTCACGATGATAACGTATCGCCGGTCACTTTTGACGTAATGGCGTAAGAAGCAAGAGATTAGAAGTGTTATTTCCGCATTATGTGGTAACTTCTTTCATAACCCGATGTTTTCTGTACTCGTTAGCACCCGTTGCTGCAGTTTGGTTTATTTGGCCCTTACAAGTAGCACGGGCAACGTTTTGATTCGCAAAATTTAAGCACACTTGTGTTCCAAGGGATAATTACTTCCTTCGGTGCGTCTTTAAATAGTTATCTAAAGATAGGTTATAGAGGTTACGTGATCCCAGGGCGAGCCGAACGCAACACGTTGACCTATTGGTTGACGCATCTATCCTGTGCAATAATCAATGCTGATGCTACAATAAGCTTTAGACCATTTGGCTGTCCTGTCGCCTTCCACACAACTGAATGCATGTACCAAAGTTGATATCACGACTGCTTTCTAATGTAGGCTAGCATATAGGTGCATTATAAAAGGCCGTGTTCAAAAACACTGAAACACTGGACTGCTGACAGTGTTTGCAAATACTTATTTGATGCAGACCAGGTTTATAATTTGTGTACATTGTATTTTGGGAAGATCTATTCAATAAGACGCCCACTTTAAACAGACTGGGTAGAATTCCGTAGTTTGTCGTTGTAGGTTTTATTGGAAATCAGTCGCAACCCAGGCTGCAGAACTCAAATATCAGTCGGGACAATATTTCGCTCCATCACTATCTTTCGCTATATTTACCTCAATCTTATAGTTGAGAATGCAGAGGTGGCGCGTAATCACAAATTATATTTTTTTCAACTAGGTGCTGGCACCTGAGTTGAGTAGGTGGTACGTAAATAGGCAATATGTTGTACTCACTGTAGCCTTGTAGAGTGGTCCATGAAAAATAATTCACAGAACTTTACTCAGTCTGCTAACACAGTTATTTTCAAAAGCTCATGGGTATCACTCCAAGTTGTATCTTTGTATTTATTTCCCAAAATTCCAATTCTAAGCTTGCGTAAGGGGATTTTAGGAGGAACTATTAAGAGATTCGTTGGTTCATGTCTAATTTATATCTTTAACGTGCTTAATATGCTACTGGATATTTTTACCTGTCTGATATTGCTCCGTGAAAACTGAAGTAGGTGTCTGAGTAACTGCTGTAGTAAATTGCAGCTTTCGGAAATTTGTATTTATTTGCTGTTTTCTCGCTGATTTTCACAAGATGAAATTAGTATGCTTGGTACATGTATTTGTTAGAACTAGTGCAGTCGGTTCAGCTACCTCGTCCATACAATATTTACCAATTCCAGTAGGCCTACATATTATATCCCAGTGCATCACCTATGTTAAATGTGTAGTGTATTATAATTATGTTACTATAGTGTTACCCACATGTTACGTCTTAGATTTAGAAGTCTTCTGCGACTTTTCGTCTTTCTAACAAACTTCATTCAAAGCATGAGATGGCGCGTTCTTGTGAAGTTTAACTGCTAGCAAGACGAAACTTTCAAGATATTCATGTTAAAAGCTTGGTTGTGATAAAAATGGAGAGTGCTGATTCAAATAAATGTTTAATTATAAATGTAAAGTTATCTTAGTCATTAGTCATTAGCTTGAAATAATATATAATATAATGAAAGCTATCTTGAAATGGCCACATCACTCGCATGTCTTCGCTGGAGTTCCTCCGAGACAACGACCAATAGTCTACAAACCGGGCTCTGGTTATTCGGGTCACAATACAACACAATCACTGATGTGCTCAGACACTTGGTTAAATTCAACTACATGGGTAGTATAACTGTAAATGTTGTCAGATTTACTCTTTGGGTACCGGGGATATTTTATGGAGTGTGACCCAGTTGTTTAAGGAGTACCTAAACGACTCTTGCGACGGTTACATTTACTGCACCTCTCAAATGTTCCCTGGTGGAGGATCCAGTGCCCAGTTGCACGAAACAGTTCAGTATACGGTCTCAACTACGTTCCCTAAATCGTCTACGTATTTGTATCGCTCTTTACTCACAAATGTTATACTTTTCTATCATTATATATTTAACCCTGCAAGGCTCATATTTGACCAATGACATTTTTTATCTATATATCTAAAATTGAGCTGTGAAAGCAAATAGGGACTTAGTCCTTAAATTAGGGAAGTCGCATGAAAAGATCCATACTTACTATCGATTTGAGAATTCAACTTCGGTCTACATCAAAGCAAAACGCTCACTTAGTAATGAAAATAAAACTGCACAAGAAAGGGTAATCAGTGTTTTCATAATTGCAGTAAAAGGAACACAGTTGAGTGCCTATTTTGGACTGTTTCAGGGAGCCCGGAACAGTTGACCATTTTCAAATTACAATGATATAACACGAGCCGCGGTATTAATAACATTTTTATCACAAACAAACTACGTATAGATTTATTCAAAAATTTCAAGAGTCCCTTGACAGACGTCACAAAGTACATGCAGTATTCAGTTTGAAAATTTAAGCATTTATTATAGCGCCTAGCAGCCTGTTTGGTCTAAGTGCTATTAGCCAATCCATCTCTTGCTTAATTTCCAAGCGCTTGTGACCCTATGATAAACATAGTATGTAATGAAGCCAGGTCGTAGCTAAGACCCTCGATCGTACCCTCACGATTGGGAACGCAGCGGGTTTATTAGCGCGAAACATCGCAACTGACGTAACTATGACCGCAGCAAATGTTCATTTTAACCTCGTCACTGAACGGACTGTCGGTAGAAAATTTACAACTGCTTTAGCTAAGACTAAGCTTACATCTTGTCATAAAACGGGATCCTGTGCTTCAATACCGGAAGGACCCCAATATTGCCGAGGCAAGTTTTTAATTAGTGATTTTCAAATATTCTGGGCACATAATCCCACTAGATTTTCTAGTAAGTTGCTTTACGTAACGTAATCCAGATATTACATCGACAAGTACGACTGACAATGAGAATGATAGCTTTCATCTGTTTTAGGGTTTGATAACATACATGTACCACAAGTTATTTGTAACACCGTACACAGCTAATAAAACTAAATATGCAACAGAAAATCTCAAAAACTTTATCTTCCAATAGTGAAATTGAATTGTGTACAAAAAGCAACACTCCATCCTATTTAAAAACCGCTGAAACGTAAAATTGCAAATAAAAATAATTTATGTGTATTTTAACTGTATTATAACGAAATCCACCAAGTACTTTATAAATACTATATCGCCAGTCAAGCTCCAGTTCGGCAGTTACTGTGAAATTAGATCTCATTTGTCGGTATGGCGTCAACGTGGAGGATGTGTGAAAGTCGGAGTTCATTGTTAAGGAACATCAGCATCACTTTTTACACACTTCTTATAATTATCGGAGGTATGTTAGATAAATGTTTTATAATACTTGGTCATAAATACCACGACTTTCCTTTGTCCATTTCAAGTTAAAACCAACAACTTGGGCTATGAACAATTCTTTTGAGTTGCATTTGTTTTGAATATCTGCCCTTCAAAAAGTGGAGTTTTTACACGACGGTGAAAATTCGATAACTATGAGTAGCGCCCACGCTATCATGCTCAGAACACAACATTCTCTCAAATCGAAGCGTGAAAATTTTTAATTGACTTTTCTCATATTCATAAGCTTTTACTTTGTTAATAAATGTAGCTGTTGATCAATCCAGGGAAGGTCATTGCAATCGAATTAAATCTGGTCTACTTCGTTTAATAATGTTAATGTCACACCGCCTATTTGCGAAGTTATGGACGCGAAATGGCTTCTGTGTTCAAGTTGAAGCCAAGCACTCTATATGGGTGATGAGACAATTCCGTGTGAGTTATCGCCCCTGTTAGAACGACTGTCACAAACAAATGGTCATACGCTCGAATTAGCCTTGTTGCAGTAACTGCGAGTCGCAAAGGCATTTCCCAACTTTCAACCGATTGGGATGCCCGGTTGATTTTTCGTTATCTTAACCAATTAGAAGGCAAGGACCCGTTCCAAGACAAATCTTAAACCTAAGCCAATTTTAAAATAAAAATCCGTTGTAAGAAAAGTATCTTAAGTTTGATTAAGATTTTTACTTCAAATTTATCTTAAATTTGACTACCTTACAGGCTGTGTAGGTTTCAAAGTTTGTACATTGAGACAAATCTTAGACTTAAGTAAAAAAATGAACTTAAGTTGATTTTTGGATCAACCTCCAGATGCATCATTCTTTGACAGTCTTACTCGTCTTTACTGTGGGAATGATTCCTCAGTCTGCACTATAGCTGAAAACGGGAACGCCAGAGCAAACTCACTTAACAATGCACTCGGGAAGTTTACACAACTTTTCTGAATGTTTAATGCTTTTTAAAGCGGCATTAGACTCATGCTTTCCGTCAAAAAGTTTTGATTTAGATCACTTGACGTGTTAAGACTGGTCTTGTCTTATTTCATACTAAGTTTAGACCTGATTGCTGGCCTGGGGGGAAAACTGGCAGTTTGATATTACTTCAGGCCAAGCTCGTAAAATTTAAGGTCACGGCGTGACGTGAACTTTTATGAGCTTGGGTGGAAGAAATAATTTACATTCAGTTGATTCAAAGCTTCGAAATCACCTCCAATTTCATAACGATGAGTGGTTTTTGTGATGGAAGGTGGGTTAGTAGACGCTTTAACATGCACGTTCAATTTTACGTCTTATATTTAGTAAAGACTATTTGATTAGGATAAATCCTATGCTGGCAACAACTACGGACGAATTGTACATATTTGTCAGTGGTATCTATTGGAAACCTGCTGTCAAACGCTATTATGATAACACGAACTACCGTGTTTGTACCATGCTATTTTAACCCACTGGCGCACATGTGCCAAATGGTTCATTGTTAAATATTTTACGAGCTCATTATTCAAACATTTTTTCTATGTTCCCACATGCCCTAAAATGAAAAGCTGTACCTTGGCAATTAATTTTAAGCTGTTTCAAAATGCCAGCTTTTCAAATAAACATAACACGCAGATCCCACTTATCCCTTCCCCATAAAAAGCAGATTAAAAGAGGGTTTTGTTTTATGTATTATTTTTTAGTTGTAAAGTATCAGCGAACTTATTACATTCTTAGTGCACTGTAAATTGAATCTTGGCAGTTGTCAGAAGTTGACTGTGGGTTTGTTTAAAAAGTCGCTATGCTTTGAGATTGTGCTTGGATGGAGAGAGAATTATTTAAGTAAAATGTCAACCAAAAACAACCTATTTTGTATCAATTTATATCTAGTAGTTTCAATCGATAACAGCAAGTACTGTTCTTTTACTGACACCTGACGGCAGACGGAAATGTTGAAATAAACCAATGACGTCACAGGTTCGAACGCAGTCTGTTCAGCAGGTCACAACACGCTTACTGGTGTCAGCTTATCGCTTGAATTCATCGTTTTACACCAATAAATCATCAAACTTCCACGCAAAACCCTTACAAACACATCGAGTTCTTGAACAAACGTGTTGTTTTATTTCGCTCTTACGGATGAATTGAACGCACAGTAGCTGGCCTACAGTTCGGTAGGCCAAGGTCGGTCTCGGGAGTTTGAGGTCTGTTCGGTCACAAACTCAAATTATTTTTCCGTGAAATACAGACAGGGGAACATAGCTGTGTATTTTAATTTTAGTTCTAAACACACAAAACGCTTGTTATCCGGACCAGTGACTCCGTAGGAACCCGATCGGGCCCGTCATGTCCAGACTCTTGAAGACATCACGAGCATAAACCAGCCAACGTCGTAAACTTAACTTCCAGTCATGAAAAGACTTTACAAGTAAGCCAAAGAAATAATGTGGACGTGATCACGTTAGTGAATTAGCCTCGAAACTGCAAATCTACTTACTCGTCGGGGGCCGCGAAGTCAGGTTCCCTTTCCAGGGCAAAAGTTGTAGAGTAACAATGATTCGAATAATGAACATGTATATCTAAACAAAGATTCTCCTAACAACTGACCATAGCATATATAGCCGAGTTATTGTTAACAGCTTTCTGTCAGCAAACACCAATTTATTGACTGCTGTCTTCTGAAAGCAATTGCTCTCACAAACACTTCTAAGGCATTACAAATAGTATCTAATGAGACAGAATCTTTGTTCAGTTTTATATAAGCATTGGTTAGGGTGAGAATAATTCATTTTGAAACAGAACACACAATGTCAACATGGCAACTTGCAATCCCGATTTAGACAAGTGATCAATCACCAGTGTCTTTTTCTGCCCTAGCATGAGCTGTTTGGTAAGCCGGTATTTGTAAGTGAAATCACTGTCAACGAAATGCCGGCCACACACACGGAGATGTTTCACGGCCTCATATTTGGTATTAAAGGCGTAATTTTCAATCTTCTTAGACGCGAGCCACTTCCGAAGCATTTCGGGTTCTCGAGAAAATCGAAAAAACGATATACCAGTTTTCCTCGCAGCTTTATAATTCGCACAAGCGGAAACGATACACCACACCATATTGGCACTCATTCTGCAGAAGAACCACTGACGTCGCTGCGTCGTTTAGTCACCTTCCTCACAGGTTGACACGACACCTCTCGGCGAAGTAAGATCGACCGTATACGAGGTGATGTGGATATTGACCGATTGAGACGGTAAAAAACTAATTAAATCCAGTGGAATTCTCCTTTAAATCCAGTAATCAATTAATTATATGATAACCACTAATTGAAACAAGTGAAACCTATAATTAATTGAATACAATAACAATAAAGTAAAACAACTACGCTAGCGTCCTCTTTGAGGATACTTTCAGTCAATTAACAAAAGTTAATCAGTGTGCCATTTAGCGAATCAGCAAGGAGCCAACTAACACAGCCAGGAGACGGCAACTGATTATTAAAAAGTAGTCAACGAATGTGACAATTGTTAAATCAATGACTCAATAGATCATCACAAAAAGTAGCACTGATTGGATCATTAAATAACCATTATATCATATGTTCTTAGTGATCTTGCGCATGTTTAACAGAGATTAATCACTTTGCCCATAGGAACATTTTTGACGGCCTCTCCAATTCAAGTACATGAGCAAATTCTTCCAAAACCTTGTGGTGTCTTCAAGTAAATTTTCTTTCAACTAGGGATACAATACCGCTTGACAGATTATGCTGAAGTGTCTCAAAACCTCAACATCCGTTGCACCTGTCGTCGTCTTCAAGTTTCCACAACTTTGCTTTGGTAGGCAAGCAGTCACTAGTTGACTTAAGGAAAAAAGCTAGACAATGGTGCTCCAACAATCTTAGATCTGTCGACGAAATCTTCCTGTTGAGAATCCCTTCTCATACCTCTTGCTTCCTCACACCAACAGCGCGTGCCTTTCTTGCTCCTTCTTCCTCGTTGGGAACCTCTGCTAACACCATACTGGTTTAACTTTCCTTTAACACTTACAAAGCTTCTGGACTTCTGTACTTTGAATTTTATCCTTGCCAAGCATAAAGTTCTTCAAGCTTTCTTAGCATCCAACCAGCGATAATAACTAAGTTTGTAGACATGGTCTAATCATTGACAAAAGGCCGGCATGATAGCATCCTAACTCCCTCTAGCAAAGGTCCTCTAAACTCTTTGGCTGCATGCTCCACCACTAGATTCATTGTTAATACGACCAGGACGACTGAAATAGTGCACACGGTTAGAATACCTTGAAATCTTGAAATTTCATGGAAATGTCCTTGGTAGTGAGCCTCACCTTGACACCTCTGAAATACATACAATAGATTGTCAACTGGGACATCACAAACTTCTAAGGCCTCGAATAACAAACTATGCGGCTCTCAAACATGCGCGTTTGCTAGGTCCAGTCGAACTAGGATCAGATTCAACTTGTTATTCTTGGACTCCTTTACTAGCTCTGAAATGATGGCGTTGAGCTCCAAACATTCAGAAAACCGTGGAATTTCTACCGTATGGACGGTCCTCCCAATAAATTTATTCTTCAACAAATATCAGAGGTCTGGCTGGAAAAAGTAAAAACGATCTTGCACTCTATATCCAACAACGATATGGGACAAATATCCTTGATTAACTTTGCATCATGCTGGTTTGGGACAAAACCCCAATTCCTTAGAAGCTTTTTTGATTTCCAGATGCGTCTAAAAAGGTCCACAGTTACCTTAGCAGGCGCATACACTCCTTATACAGCCTGTAAGAGAACCGATGGCCCAGGAGCGGAAACGATCTTGCTTTCTTCACAATCTTTCTGAACTTCAGAAAGCTTGCTGTCACTGAAGGAATGGTAGCTGCATCCATCCAGTTAAAATATTCTAAAGGTGTTTTCCTAACTTCGGTTGCCGTGTGTGGTGGCCAGATGCTGTTCTAACCCTTCTTTGGTACACGACAGCCAGATGGTCACTGATTTTGTTGCTCAGCAGCTCTTTGACAAACGTGAAAAGATTGACATAAAATTAATGTCTTGTTCTAGCTTTCTCCTTCCTTTTTTTCGCAATCACTCTGCCCTTCAAAGCTTCAACAAGCAATCTCTGAACTCATCTGTCATAGCAGACAAACCCTCTTTCTCTGACTCCGCTGTGTCTTTCCATTGCATTTTAAACCTCTCAAATCTGCCCGGGTTCCTTTGAACTGGTCCCACCAACGTTACGTCATGAATTTTGGTTGAATCCTTATCAACTGCCTGCATGCACTTGTGTTGTTATGCTTGGACCACAGAATCTTGTCACGCTTGGCGCACTCGGGTTTGGGGCTGGTACCGATCTTAAGTCTCTTTGAAAGATTGAGATAGACTGTACGGAATCTTCTATTAACATTGATTTAAGTGCGAGTACTTCTCGAGAATTCTCGGTGTTAGCGAAAACCTGCGATTGACTACTGGTCACAGAATCGTGAGAGGCTCTTTTGAGTCATTTGAAACTTTGATGAATGCCTCTAGAACTTTAGGATCAAAAGGGACTCGCGTCTGACTGCTGGCGACCAATGGTCGGTGCTCAGCGTCAAGGTCAACTTTACTGTGATTGGAATCCCGGCTGTTAACTTAAACCGTCTCACTGGGTGCGCAACTTGTTTCACCCAAGCGTTTCCTCTGTAATCACGTCTTTATAATCCGGTTGATTCTGACTCCTAGTTCATTCTTGCAAACCCTGACGCAGACCTGACATACTTTACTTGGCTTAGGCGAAATCGTAATTGGTAAATGTTTCCTTGTCGTAACCTTAGATAGGTAATCGGTAGATTCTTCCATCCCGCCTCTGTGTTATAATTTCAGTCGTTTCTGCTGGATATGACATTGCCATAGTTACGTCATCACAACATGAAGCTATCTCACATGGTGACCTCTATGTCCAGATATATGGACTATCAGGAAGTAATTCAAATTGGCTCAAGATATCACCAGAGAAAGACTTCCTACCGGGAAGGTAAGATTGGTCCTTGCTAAACCTTCATTTCTGTAGATGTACCCAACTTAGTAACACATGCAGGCCCTAATCAGGGCTAGGGGTCTATTCATTGTACTCGAAATTGATCTCGAAGTTATTTTTGGCACTTGTCATTCTTTTTGCGAATTCAAGATATGAGCTTATTCTTGTGTGTTTGAGTACATGGTGGTTTACGAAGCTGACTAATCTGACTTGGTGACCCCAGAATTCACGTTTTGTAAAACTTAAAAGTTCGACGCATCTCGGATCTAGAAGTTGTCAAGGGTAAACTTGGACCAAAAACTCATCTATACGTGAAGCAACTCCTACACTAACAATTGAGATTTTGTTACCCAAACGCCTAAGATTGCTTAGGGGCACGAAACAGTTCTCACTGAGTTTGGCCTAGCAAACCACACATCATTGGACTTGTCGCCTTTTCTTTACTTTGTCGAAAACCACATGCAAAGAATGAAAAGTTCTGAGCCATTTTACATCACAAGCCTTACAGATGAGCACAGAGACTTTTGTTCTGTTTCGTTGTCTGTTCCTTCTATTTCAACCGAAAGCAAGACAGGATAACAGAACACTGGTTCAAGAAGCCTTTTGAACCCAAACCTACGAATTCCCTGCTGATACGTGACATAAGTCAACATTAAAGTCTAAAAGAAAGTTTCCAACAGAATCCAAATATGTCGTCCAAAAGTACTGTCAACTAACTATTTTTTTGCAATTCTGGCTTATTTGAAGGCTACCTGAAGTCGCATAAGATTTTTCAGTCGCTACCCAGCAATGCACAAAGGGGTAGCGTTTGAGAGACATGCTGGCCCAGTGGCCCGGAGACAGTGGATTTGCGACCGGGCCAGTAAATTTTCACAAATAGGCCCATGTGGATGTGGTCTCATATTCAAGTAAGTGGCCCCGCACGCCATCACATGTATTTGCTGAAGCTCGAACAATGCAAAGGGAGCAGCCATGTTGAAGTTGAGTGCAGCTATCAGTCCCAACATATTAACAAATACTAGAAAACCAGATTCACTCAGCCTACATGCAAAGCTGCCCCCAAGCCTGGCCTACCCCTAGAATTTAATTTTTGGGAAGTAAAAATAGGCCGCGGTTGCAGCCTAACTGTTCAGTCATACTTTGACAAACTCGCAGTCCTAATCTGTTAAACAAAACACTACTGTACTCTAAAAACATTACTCTGAATTGAAAGTCCCCATAAAGGGGCTTCCTGATGTTCTCAGATACTGTATTATTTCCTTGGGCTCTTACTCTTCGTCTGTTGTTTTAAAAATAGTGGTTCCCAGTTTTTGTTATGTTCCCAAATGTGAAGGTCTGTAATTGAGACAAGCAAAGAATATCAACCCGAGAACCCAGTATTAGAAGAATTGAACGCCTGTCGGGGCTGTGCGTTGATTGAACCCTTGGGGTTGGCAAGCGTCGACCGCAAGCGATCAGCAGTGGCCAGTGTCAACCGCTTTCAAATTCGGGGAAGCATGTCGATGGTGATCTAACACTTACGTGCGCCATATGAGTTGCATACATGTAATTTAAGCACCTTGATATGTCAACGTACGCATGTTGAAAAGTGGCCGATGGATGTACTGTATCCTCTCTGTCAGCCACAATTTGTGCCAGTCTATTCCTGATACCCTCTACCTTTGCCATGTTCTTATTTTTGGTAGTCAATACACAGCGCATGCGTCGATTATTAAACCGACGGTTACAGACGAGAAAAGAATTTACGATGTAGATTAATTACTTACATGTGTAAATTACGCACGTAAATTAACTTTAATTTACACCGTTAAAAGTTAATTCACGCCGCAAATAATTACTTTACGCCGATAAAAGTTAATTTACGCGGCAAATGATTAATTTGCACCACTAACAAAAAATAATTCGGGCACGTTATTTTACGGCAACACTTTTCCCCTAACGGCCAATCATAATTCACAAATTAAATGTGCATGGCTTAGCCACGGTGCTGAAGAAATCATATTCGCTGAGTTCTCTTATAATGTAATGATTTTAAAAGTTGATTTTTTGCTTTACTTGTTGTTCTTTTTGACTTTGAAAACTCGTACGCTAAGCAGCCGTGTTGGTTCACGACCGCAACTATCTCGTCCAATACACATTCGGCCAAGCCCATAAATAGCGGCTGGCTCACTGTACGCTGTGGGGGCGCCATCAAGCCTTTAGTGTGTCGATGATTTCGCTGACTCTGGGGTGAAAAATGTAGCTTGAGTGCAAATCCTGTTAGCGTAAGATTTGCCTAATGATAATAAAACCATGAAGTTCTCTAACGCAGAATAAAAACATCCACAGCGCCTTCAGTTCGCACAGAAACAAGATGACCAAGGTAAAAGCGAGTTCTATTTTGAGTATAAGATTAGATCCCGGGCCATACAATTACTATTGATAATAAAACAAAACAGAGTCTGTAAACAGCAGATTGTTCCACAGGCATAGTTTTGTGCGAGCTAAGAAAGATCACACGAATGAATAGCGAGTGTTTCGGGGAGTGGCCAGTGAACTGAGATATCGCCTAGGTTGGGGATTTGAACCATTGGATTGAAGTCAGTCTTTGTGTTCCGTAAGTGAAGATTTTTCGCCGCAAGCCGTGAGTGTAAGCGATCTACGAAACCAATGTTACTCGACGCTATAGAAGTAATAGCCAATATCCGCATATTTATTAATTTACGTTGCTCCTAACCAATATTCATGTAATACCGAGGGACTTCCGACAATGGCTGTAAAATGTTTGTACTGCATTAGAACTGAGTAATTGGTCATTAGTAGTGTCAGTTTAATTCACTCGTTTCAGCCCAGAGTTTTTCTATTTCGCCGACGATGTTGTACCGGATCTTGGAACATTGTATAAAATACGACTTATACTCAGAGAATTTAGCAAAAGTTGGCATTTGACTAAGGTGAGTTTTTAAATTAACCAAATTTCTATATAAGCCAGAACTATCGAAGAAATCAATATCCATTCACTATTATGTGCAAATTAAATGAAATTCACCTTTTCTGCATAGATTGTTATACGCGACACTTATCGGCCTGGAGTGAAATTTCACGAGTTTCTCTGCAACTGCCAGCTGGATGGTCAGGGTCAGGAGTTGTTTTGTCCAGGTACACAACGAGTTTACCGTAAAAGCGCAACCAAACATCGCCTTTTGTCCAAAACAACTTTCCATTAATTCTACTCATCGCTGGAAAATCGGTCTCGTCTTGTTCAGATTTAAAATTATTTCCAGGTTTGAGAAGTGACAATCGTTGCTTCGAACCAGGTCATTTTAAAAGTTGCTTGTCAAGGCTTAAAGAGTTTCCACCATGACCCTGTTTCTTAAAACGAATTTTCTTACTACAACTTTAGAGATTTAATAGCCTTTAGTAAACCTGTTGCTAAGAAACAAGCCAAAATTAAAAAAAAATTCTGTTATCGAGATTGTAAGTAATGGGTGGAAGACAGTCTCCGGCGTTGTTGTTTTAGCAGTGCGATACTGAGGAGTTGTGAGGAAAGTCCGCGCAGAGCCGCTTTTTTCACACATGAAAAGGTGCATCTGTGGAGGTTGTAGTAACAACAACTTGAGTGAGTGTTCAAATTTCCTAAATACGTTGCACAGAAATGGCATCGGTTTGTGCACCGCACGAGAGTGTGGAATGTCGGTGTGGAACACGGGATTCAGTCGTGAGCCACACTTTGTTCGGCATATTTTAAAGAATTGTGTTTCGACCAAACACAAAGGTGGCGTTAGGATGAAGGACTTGCCACCTTGCAAGTGTAAATTTTATAAATAACGAGGAAACTTCCAGCATTCTAGGGCGAATGATGCCAGGCTCTCGACCCCGGTCCAGATGAGTGCTACGACACGTAGACTTGTGGACTGTGTTAAGACCAGGCTCATTCCATGCAATAAGATGACCCAGGTTTACTGTGGCCTTTGTCATCAGTGATTATTAAGTGTCTATTTTGTAAATATTGACCACCCCTTGGTTCAGTTGGTTGTGGCTCACATATGTCTGCAGCATTTCTTGTGCAAGTGGGTCGAGTTCATACGGCCTGAAAGCCGACGGAAGAGTCGCTAAGTGCGAAATCGATTCATTGTCCGATTCTTCAAGTACTTGAGTTTGATGCCCGTATCCACTGTCTTCTCTGTCGGCATACTATGTAATTATCCAGTTCTCGCTCAAAATCGTCCTCGTCTTCTGATCTGCTGTGTTCCACCATTGCAATTAATTGTCAAGTGACCAAATGTCTTCCACCCATTGCATCATTTGGCGGGAAACTTGGAAATAAATAATTTTTCTTCAAAATTTAAAAAATCGAGACTATTTGGCATCAAAAGTGCTTATTTAGCTAGATTTCATGGTATTTATTTCATATCAGTTCACTGAAACCTAAAGAACTAAGAAAATACATGGTGGGAACTCTTTAACAGATTCAGTCACTAAACCATTATGTCAGTCAGGGGAATTTTAGACGTTTTAAACTATTAGTTGCATGGTCCTTGATGTCATTTTCAAGTCAAAATTTGATATTTTTAATGTTTAATTTCAGATTCCTTATCGACCCTGATTGAAGTTTACTGTCAAATATCGCTTCTAGATCACACGAAGTCAACAACACATTAGCTTGTTTCGTATAATTAGGTCGACTTGCTAAGATAATTCGAAATTTTTTGAAATTCATTAATTTTAGTAATTAGTGAGCGTTTGAAAACAATACAAGCTTTTCAAAACCTATCTTAGGTTTACGCTTCAAATCAATGAAAAGTAAAAATGAATGTCAAGCTAATTCTGCAAGACGGGAGAAAAAAGCAAACCCACCCGGCTATCTGCCCGAGCAAACTGGACATTTCTGGATTAATGTTCTACTGATCTCGCGCTGCAGTCCAACACTCGATTTCGTTTCAAAACACAACAGATTTTTGCAATTTTGTAGCTCTTCAAGAAGTCAATCATACCCCAAAATAGCCCCCATTGCGCCATTTTCGTTATTGCAAGAACCAAATGTGTAACAGAGCTGCAACTCTTTGGTGCAAAGCTAGCAGATTTATACAATATTGGGACACTATAAATGACGACGGGTACACGTGTCCGTACCTGTCCATCATGAAACAATCTGCCGGAACTTCATGTTTCAGTTGACGGAGGTTGGACTGAGTGGAGCCCGTGGTTACCGTGTGTTGGAGATTGCAAGAGAGGGCCGAGTAAACAAATGCGAAGTAGGTCATGCACACACCCTCAGCCACAAAGAGGAGGCGACCGCTGTGCAGGCCAGAGATGGGAGGAAAAAACCTGCTCACCTGTTGTCTGCCTTGGTATTACATTCATGTCAAGTGTGTCACTCATTACCCTTACAAGACTTGGTGCTGAGTACCATTGCTTGCATTACTTTGAGTTGTTGTTCCAGATTTATTCGTTTTGTTTCTTATCAGCGCTTGCACAACGTCGGTATGAGTTGTTTTAAGAATATTGCCAGGTTCAAAGTGCTGCATAATTCTGTAAATTTAAAAAAAATAATGACCCTAAACACAAAAAGCATAATAAAACAACGATATTCAATCTGAACACTTTTGGCGCGACAAACCTAACAAGATGATTTGAAATGCTGGCCGAAACTCAACATCAATAGCTTGACTTGCATGCCGACTGTCCGGTGAAACATTTCTCTTCTTAACATCTCACGAGAACTTGGATTTTAGGGAAAATTACCTTGTGACTGCATCCAATGTTGTTGAATTTTTGTTTCATCTGATGACGTGTACATCTATACTGCAATATTACGGAGACCTCATCTCAATTCACGGCGTTATGAGTATTCTTGAGCTAGACTGGCTCTAAATTTTCTCTTGCAATCCACTGCTTCACTGTCAAGCGGGGCTGCGTTTGAAGTCAAATGGTTATTCTCGTTGGCGTGATTTGTGGCAGCTAACACATATTTCTCTTGTGACATATATGTCGCATTCAACTCATATTGTTGTCCCGACGGTATGTGTGGTCAAATTATGATGGCACACATTGTCGCTCCCTACAACCGTCTACCTTTAGCGTCGGAAATTGCATGGTTGTGTACATATAGGCCTACGTAGGCTGTGTCCAGGTGAAGGCATGGGCAATGTCCAAACTTTAGCGAGGGACTCTACCAGTGGACGTTTGAAGGGATTCGAATGTGGATCCGGAGTTCGAGTAACGAGGGAGGGATTAAAACACGTCTTCAGTATCCCAAATGTTACTGTTTTCAAAATCAGCGCTCCTTCAAACGAGGCTGGCACCAAGCGTGGCAATCGTCATTGTCATCACCAGCCATCTTTCGGATATTACCCTGTTCAATTTGCTACAACCTCGTTTTGGGTTTCTTATAATATTTTGGGGCTCCTTCTGACCCTGGATCCGCTTACATGTATATGCATGAAGCCCTGTTAAGCAGACTTCCTTGCAAGACACTGGTGGGAGGATATGTATAGGTTTTCTCTTCACATATTGTCACACCCGACACATATTGTTGCCCGGGCGACAATAACGCGTCAATGTTGCTACCATAATATGTGTCGAGTGTGACAAAATATGTCACCATAAGTGTTCCTTTTAGCGCTCGTAAAAGGTCTGTTGTTTGCAACTGATTAAATATCGTTTTTACGCTCTTGCAGGGCATGTTAACCAGAATTTCAAGCAGTTTGATACTCATAATTAACTTCACACGAAGCACAGGGAGTGATCTAAATTATAAAATGACAAATAAGTGTTTATCTTTTTATTCTTTTTTAAGTGACCGACGGTGTTTGGGGACCATGGTCTAGCTGGACACGTTGTTCACAGAAGTGCAATGGCGGAAAGCAGACTAGCGAGCGTGCGTGTCGAACTAATTGTACTGGTCCAAAGACAAGGTCTCGCGCTTGCAACCAACATAACTGCACATGTAGGCAGAGATTACACTGATATGACATATCAGTCATGTATATTGTTGGTCATTTGTCAAACATGTAGTTAGTAAATCACACCCGGCTACTGTTCTGGTAACAGTGACGTAGGCTTACGTTCCAGACCCATTGCGAACACCTCAAGTATTTTCGTGGCATCAGATTTCCTATCGGTTGTGAACAACATCTGCGCACGTGCAAACTTGCCAAAAATTCTCCAATTTGAAAATCACACTAGTTGCTACTGAAGGCCCGACATGCAAAAATGATTAACGTGTGAGGCAGCGAAAATACCAAAAGCGTTCCGAATACTTCTAGCCTTGCCATAAATATACTGCATACGGTTCCTAGTCACTCCTTGCTACAAAAGGTAGAACTATGGAATTATCATGTAACATGGCTTCTCGCTGCTTAAAGAACGAAGTAAATTCAGTATCTCGATTGGTTGGAAAAGGTATTGAAATATTTCGATTGGCTGATGATGAGACATGTAGCAGTATACTAATCCATCTATCGGCTAAATGCTTTTATTGCAACTCCGCGGTCAAACAAAACAAACAAAAAACGATCCACTACCCTTTTCCATATCGTTTGCGTGCCATATGTGTACAACGAACGTTCAAACCAGGGAACTCTAGAACTGGACAGCCTTTACTCCCGCACGTAACCCATGCATTCTAGTGTCAGAGCTTGCGACCCAACATTTTACGGTTCCGGCCGTGAGGATTTGCACTATGAGCTTTGATCGAGTGTTGTAGTTAAAAAATCAAGCCTAACTTCATTGCCTCATTTTCACTGTGCCATTTTTGTTCATAAAGGAATCGTCAAGCAAGACTCGCTTGAACTGTTTCAGAGAACTATCGATTTCTTGGCAAAATTAGTCAACAGTCCCGTCAGTTACATTAGTCGTTGTTTATATGCACCGGCCTGTGACTCTGGATAGATGTAGAGAATAGTCCGACCTATGAAATATTTTCAGATCCAAACTTAGAGCCACTGTCTACAAACTATCGCAGTAAATGTTGAGATTTTTGCAGCAAGACATTTTGGGGGTGTTAAGATCGTGTTACAGTATTGTACGGGAATAAGTAACATTTAAATTCTGCGTGCTTGTTCTGCAGTTACAAGTGAAAAGTTTAGGCCCTACTGTAACCGGTGTGTTTACGTAACCTCAAAACTACTATTGATTTTCGTATAACAGGCTAAGCCATCCGTAAGACAAAAGCCAGTAGACTCTTGGACAGGCCCTTGATGCTAAATCTGACTGCCATCAATTGGAGAGCTTGAGTTAAGAGTAAATGAAACATCGTTTTCAACAGATCATGTATTATAATGAAAAGACAAATTCAGAAAACTACTCTTTTGCAGCGGTTGGGGATTGGACTATTTGGGGTAATTGGGGTGAATGCAGTGCCACGTGCGGCGGAGGTGCACAATACAAATTCAAAGAATGCGTTGGCGGCTCTACATGTACTGGCAAGGGAGTTGAAAATCGCACTTGCAACACCATGTTATGTCCAGGTAACAAACAGTATAATAATTGTCTCAGTTTATTTGACTAAATTACATTGAAGATGACACTTTGTAGGGCTTTGAAAACCTTCATGACATATGCTTTGCTTCCTCCCAAGCATATCGGGCATATTCGTAGTATCGTACTCCGGGAAGAATGAATTATTTGGAAGTGCTAAATGCCGCACATTCTGTTTCCCCTCCGGTGACGACCATTTCTTCCCCTCGTGGTCACCATCAGTTTTGTCCCCTGATGATTCCCCATTTCGCACCCCTCCCCTCCCTCGACTCCCCAAGGTTTCAAATCTGACGCTACATGGTTCATATACTCACCTCGTTTGTTACTGCGAAAGACATTACTAATCCACATACACGTCTTGGTCACTACGTCACGTGACGTACAGTATATGTGTAACTACACATGTGGTGACTACGACCAAGATTCCTCAGTGGTACGATCTATCGCTAGTGAAGACCCCTAACCCAACGAAGATATGTGAATTCATAATCCACAGTTTTACAAGATATTATTTCTCTACGAAATAGCTCTCACAAGGAGCAGAAATCATAACAACGTTTTTTCTATTACTTCAGTAAAAGGAGGTTGGAGCACGTGGGGAACGTGGGACAAATGTACCAAACCATGTGGCGGAGGGGCAATGTTGAGGAGCAGGTCATGTTCTCAACCTGTTGGTGGCATACCGTGTCACGGAGTTCGGAGGCAGTCTCGCTTGTGCAACACCCATCCATGTGAAAGGCTGACGACAACCGCAGGTTAGCACCACCACCGTGGTATGTATATTTATGTTCGACTTATTCCAATGGAAACAACAATTAAATGAAGCTTCAATGCATACTGATGGTTGTTTTGACGAAACATGCCGTTTCCTGGCAACCAGACGCAACAACCCTGGATTAGAAGTGAGTCTCGGGGATGGAAGGAACTGACCTTTCGTTACTACATGAAGGTATGTTCGGCGTATAAGATGACCAGCCAGGTCTAGCGAAGTCATTATTGAGACATGGTCTCAAGCAATAACGAACTCTATGTTAGTTTGCTACGCTCGCAAATCACGTGAAATCTGAATAAGGAACAGCTTGAGATTAACTTTAAAACGGTGACCCAGTGGTTTTGACACAACTTATTTTTTTGGCAAAATGCAGGTTTCAGCGCATGCGTGCAGCTTCAATTTAACTAGATACAAAGCTGTCACAGAGAGCAACATTCACAATAAAGCTTTTTTATTACTTCAGTAAAAGGAGGTTGGAGCACGTGGGGAATGTGGGACAAATGTACCAAACCATGTGGCGGAGGCGCAATGTTAAGGAGCAGGTCATGTTCTCTCCCTGTTGGTGGCATACCGTGTCACGGAGTTCGGAGACAGTCTCGCTTGTGCAATACCCTTCCATGTGAAAGGCTGACGACAACCGCAGGTTAGCACCACCACCGTGGTATGTATATTTATGTTCGACTTATTCCAATCAAGACAACGATTAAATCGAGCTTCAATGCATACTGATGGCTATGTTTTGACGAAATACGCCGTTTCCAGGCAACCAGACGCAACGCAAATAATGGTAAACAAGACTGAAGTTAAAAATATCGTTGGATACGTCGTACTCATAGCATATGTGATGGACGAGGTGTCATTACTGAATAACCAGAGGCCGGTATATATTTTGACCGAACTTCTGACTACGGCCAACCCCTGTACCGTCCCCGACCCGGGACTGAATCCTTTGAACATCTTTATCTTATACGCCGGCCTCTGGAGACATCACCTCTGAACATAATTAGGTGCGCCCAGGTATATAACAGTGACCTACAATGTACAGTAGATCGATTCGCCGTCCCAAGTTAGCTATCACTGACACTCTGGGATAGCTGGCTTTGTCAAAGTCTGCGGCTCAGTGCCGCGCCGATGAAGGCGGACGTATTTCTGAGTCACTGAAAGGTAAAACATTCAAATATGGTTCTTAAGGAAAGGAGGTTTTTGGTAAAAATAATTACTGTACTATAACTTTTCTGTTCATTTATCTAAAATGAAATTTATGATAATAGCATGTCCTAAAACAGGAAGTGGTGACGCAGTGAGCAAGTTCCGAAATCGCCGATCGTTGCGCGTCCAGGTAAGCTAGGTTCCTAGCCTTGACGCCACGCGGGTTTATAGCTGCTTAAATAATATATACTGGCTGGTCAGAAATATCCACAGTACACACTTCCATTGAAGGAAGTTTTTTTAAAACATTTAAAAATGTTTCAACACCTTGATATTCTCTCTAACCTCTCAGGGACAAGTCATCAACCTCAAGGTGGTCAGGAGGGAGTTTGGAGTAACTGGACTACCTGGAGTAGTTGCAGCGCCTCCTGCGGGCAAGGTGTGCAGTCGAAAAGCAGAGTCTGCTTTCATCCAGCAGGTGTTGAGTGCAATGGGTCTGAGATTGAATCGCGATCTTGTGTAATACAAGAATGTGTGACAGGTACTTAGTCATATGATCGACGATATGGGCTGCATTTGACTGTTTGCGCCGTTTCCGCCAGGTCAACCAGCTAAGACATCTGTTTTTGATGTTGAAGATGGACCTGGCGGAACCGGCGAGGTCAATCAAGTGCAGTCACTGAAACGACTTTTCACCGATCATTGTTATCTATTCGAGGGGTGCAGCGTACACGGGAAGAACTTTGGAAAACCGACATCGTTTACAGGAAATTTTTGTACAATTGCGATAAGATGTGCTCGTTTACGTTGGAATTCCATGCGTTACAATTTTTGTAAAAAATCCTGGCTCATTTAATCACACCGATGTTTTACTAGTCTGCAGAACTGATGACGGTTCGCCACTGGGATTGTGTCGTACGTCACGTTTATGAAAATCAGTACTCAATTAACTGACAATGTTCTGTATGAAGAACTGCTTTAGTGTTTTGACTTTACACTGAGTTGAGAGTTTGTAGTTTAAAATTGAGTTTGAAAAATAATGTTTATACATCTCAATACCTAATGGTTCATGCCGCTGTTATCACATTGTGGTTTTAGTGACAAGTCCATTGGAACAGAAGCCATAACGTTTAAGAATTACGCAATAATTAGTCGAAATCAACTTTTTATGGATGTGCTTGGTATTTTTGCAATGGAACGCGTTCTGTAAACGAAAAACATTCGCAAGACACTCAGCGGCAAGAAATCTTCATTTATGGATTTGTAACAGTTAATTATATCCCACGATTCAACCGTCGACCATCTTCTTAGTGGCCGCCACTTCGCTAGTTTACGCTAACTGAGATCTTGAGCGAACTTGGGAAACTTGCTTTTCATTCTCGTGATTTTGCGTGGATTTGCGTTATCTTTCTCTTTTTAGCGCAAGTGTAAAGCGTCTTTGGAACGTTCTCCCGTGTAAGCTCTATTGATCAGTGATACTGTATGAGTTCGCCAGACTGCACGAAAGTGAGCGACGCGAGCGAAATGCGCGTCGCAATGTCGCGCAAATGGGCGGACACATTAGATGCGAACATTTTAGCTAGCAATTTGAATAATGGCCAACTGTTGCTGTATTTGATGCATAGACGACGAATTGTTGGTTTGAACTTGGCAGGTGCATCCCATCAACGAAACACGTCCAAAACACTACTCACGACAACTCTGGTAACGCCGCGTGAACGATAGCTTACGTTAACTTGAAGTTCAGATCCGATCTGATACAGCGAGTTCTATAAATATCACACGATTAAAATGTTAGACGCTTGCTTCTTTAACTAATTCATAGTCCACGTACCTTCAAATCAGAAGGCCGATAGGACATCTGATCAGCCGTCTGAAAAACCAGACGTCTGATCAACTTTCTCGTCATCCGACCCCAAACTAGACGGCGGATCAGCCCCCTTTCCGTGAGTAGTAGTTAGGTTCTGTTCGTGAATGATAATTGCATGTGATGGACCAGAATAGTAGCATTTTCACGCAATATTTTGTTAATTACTCGTAAGACGACATGTGAACATTATTTTACGCTTCGTATATAATCCAGATCAGAACGCGAACTAGTTGACGTTGACGCTTCAATTAAAGTGGCATCAACGCATTGTCTTTTGAAATGATTTGATATTTTCCAATGCTTGAAATTAACATTTATTCCTCTATTAATATCTAGTTTTGACCGGAAAACAAAAACAAGAAGAAACGAAGGCGTCGAGTGGCACAGTTGTCGGGCTGTCTGTTGCAATTCCTCTGGTCGGCGTTGTAATCATGGTTTTGCTTGGTGTCTGCATATACACTCGGTACTTATGTTTTACGAATTATTGAAAGTACCTTAACAGGTTAAAGCGAACTCTCCTTCACCTTTGATTTAGATCCCCTACCATTATGAAATTAGTCTCAAACATTTTCTTTAGTAAAAAAGGGGTGTGTGACAGTTCGTTATTGCTTGAGACACGACCCTACAAGCTGACTTGCCTCGGCGTGCCATTTTATTCGACCAGTAGTCGCGAACAGTAACGAATCGAATTGTCAATTCCTTGCAGTGCCAAAATCACTTCTTATCTCGGTAAGAAACAAATCGAGGCCAGTTTTATAGCGGTGAGAAGTCTGAATAAAAGTTAGTTTCATCAGCGAATTACGCAGGTTTATTGACGGTGTAAATGATTACCTTTTTTGCATGTAACTAGGCTCATGCACAAGCCGCACTTAGATCCGGAATCACATGGGCGACGCACCATAGGGGGCTGGGGGGAGGGGCTGAAGGCCCCACCTATTTCAGTTCTGGCTGCCCACGAATCAGGCGCCTGCTCCTATATCTGATCCGAACTGATTCTTCGAATGAAAGCGCTCCCCATTTGTTATTCCTTTATATAATCTCAGCTGTTTGGTTCATGGAATGCAGTGAATAATCTTTTCGAACAAGAATACACGCCTAGTTTGCAACTTAATTTTAAACACATTATTTGTTTTTTCAGTTGAAACCTCCTCATTTTCATTGATTTTACTGGGAAGGTTGATTAAATGATTTAAGTACAGTGGCAGATCTACGTTTTCAGAAAGGGGGGGGGTTAGGATTCGAGCGAATCCGAGGCGCGTAGCGCCGAGCTGAAGCAAGGCCGGAAGGTTCCCCCTCCCGTGGAAGATTTTTTGTGGTTTTTAGAAGCTGATTTCATTTTTCTGGCGAAATTTTTATCAATTTTTATTTTTGATCCTGTCCCGTTTGTGAAACTAAAATTTCACTTGATGTACATNCGCCTCTGAAGTAAATTAAGAATTCCTTTAAGATGTATTTGCAAGCTCCTAACTATGCTAATGTATAGCAAGAAGTAAACGGCAACTGTATTTGATTACTAACTACGCTAAATGAAGTGCAGTTGTATTCATTGACAACTTATGGATGAGAAAACTAGAAATTCTTCAAATAGGTGACCTTTGCACTAATGACGTACATGTATCTTGGGGCTCACATAGCCCGCACCATGCAGTATTATTCCCCAACACCATGCCCCGGTTGAGTGATTTACGGCGGATCATTTTCTACACAAAACTCGTTCTTAAAAACATTTGGCAATTTTCAACGTACTTCATATCACATCGTCGCTTTATGTTATGTTTCTAACAAATTTGATCAAGCAATGACAGAGGTTCGGAATTTGCGTGAAAGTTCCACTTTAACATCCTTCCAAACTCATGTCTAACCCATTTTGTAACAGAACTGGATTGCTGCCTGAGATCTTATCTGAGTTATAACCTAGGCAATGAACGGTACTGTATATCACAGTCTCAAAAATGTTTCGCTTGGGCACGATTGTGCGCTTTGTCTAGGACAATACATGTGCTTGTATCCCCAATAAGGTATGCGCCTGTGCAAAGGACACCCACCTGCGCCTATATATGCGAAACTTAGGCACACGAGCCTTTTTGCGAGACATTTGAGTGAGCAACTTTCTTAGACGCATTGAGTCTAAATACGCGCATATACCGTAATGCCCTCATTTCTTTCCAGTCGTACAGTATACTAAAGTATTATATTCCGACCGAATTAATTTCAGGACAAACTTTTGTATTAAATTGTTTCTTACTAGTTGTTTTGCAGTAGTTTAACACTTAATCTTAAACTGTGACTGAGTGCGACCTTGCATGGACACCTGTTAGTTGCATCTATTTTTTAAGTTACGCAATACCTATTATAGTCGAAATCTAACCATGTGGTGTCGCAATAACACAAACATGTAAATAAATTTGAACGGCATTGAACGCAATTCCCTTCACTCAACAATCTCAAATCTCGAATGTATTAATGTGAATTAAAATCAGCTATCATGTCTTTGCCGGATATTCAAACTGGTATTTGTGCTCTGCGTTGCAGGAAACGACAAAAAACGAGAACAGCGGCGTCACCTGTTGTGGTTTTGCCGGATTTGCCGGTTGCCGCCGGCGCAACTTATGTTAATGAGGTTTACCAGCACTTCGCAAACGGCAATACGGCAACAAACGAAGATAAGCCCTTCAAAGGAGACGCCAATGAGCTGACAAATGAACAAAACGAATATGCTGAAGTGATAAGCCAGAAGAGTGATACCAATGACAAAGATGGAGATTATGAGAGAGTAAAGGATTAGAGAGACTTAATCACGGTAACCGGATGAATATATAAATTTTGATGAGCAAACTTTAAAAATCCGGGAAGAAACGTTTAAAATCCCATGCAAAGCCATTTTGGAAACCACTGTTTTGTTTCATGTTTTGAAATATATGTTTGTTGAGGGAAACTTTCCGCATCTATTGCAAATGGCAGATTTTCATTTCAATCTAACTTTAAATGACATGTATTGAGGTTGGAAAACACGCAGAAATACACGTAGTTTTTAGCCTAAGACATACACTGTTAGACAAGGGATAGATGTCTGAACTTATTAGTGAATCTTTGTCGCATGTGCCTATAAGGAGAACACTTGAACCACAGTTTTTGGAAAAACACTTTATTTTGGACTTAGGCGCACGGGCCTAAAAGCGTGCATATACCATGTGAAATTTATAATGGATACAAAGCATAGTGCTCAGTTTTTTTAATAACACCATGTTCATGGTTTTACCTCGGAGAAAGTTTTTACAAAACTTTTTATGTTTTGAGATCATGATAAGAACCTTTTCACCTTCACTGATGAGAGCGCCGATCGTACTGTGCTTCATACATGTACAAGAAAGCTAACTCACATGAGCTGGGACATTTGCAACCTGGTAACTCAAACACTGTACTGGTCCTTTATAGAATGAACTGTCTGGGCCGCCAGTAGTCAGAATTCCGTTAGGCCAACTGGACGACCCAAATTACAATGTTCCGATTTGGCCCGGATTCGCTATACGCCGGGCCGGAACACGAACACAAAACGTCGAAGTGTGCACTGCAGATCTTTTGTAGCCAGCCAGCTAGTTGTTTGAAGACTATCGCCAAAATACAGCTAGGTACAACTTAGGCAGCCAGCAAGTTTAGTGAAAACTATATTTAGTATAGGCTACAGCTTTGCGCCAAGGCTAGGTACCACTGTGAGCTGAGCTCCGTTAGACTACGAAATTTCATACAGGCCGGGTATGAGTTCTATTAGTCACCTCGTCGTTGAAAAGTATATGACAGAGCCAACGACCTGAACGACCAACGGGGTACATGCAAAATCTGGGAGATAATTCCGACACTCACCTTGCCCGTTGCCAGCCGTTTAAATGAAAAACAATCTAATAAACGTCATTTCTAGCATAATTCTCCACCTTTTGAGTTTTGTAACAAAGAAAGTCTGTCGTCGTTTTCATAACATTAGGCTCGTGACGCGCGCACGCGCCGTCCTAAAATTTTGCGACCTCTCTTAGGAGATGATGACAGCTTCACAGCAGCAAAGTTTGTTCTAAAATTCGGTTTCCTGGCCTTAAAATTACTAAAAACTTGTAACGAAACATAACGAAGCCTGCGCGCACCCAGCCTTTAATATGGGGGGAATCGAATTTCTAACGGTGTGTACCTTTTGCTAACAAAAAAGCGGGAGGACTGAAAAAACAATAAAAACGGGAAAACGGGTGCACCACCTTCAGAACTGTGAGCTGTGCGTCTGCGCCTTTTTAGTGGACTTTTGCCTCGTTTTCTCGGACCTTTTGTTTCTCCGAGGCGGACCTTTTTGCCCACTTCGCCAAGGGGCGGGGGGTTGGGGGCTCGTTCGAGCTCATCGGGCTCCCCTGTGTGCTCGAATGCAAAATGAAACCAGTTCCGACAATTTGTTATAACAGGTACACAACCTCGTGGCAGAGAAGAACAGTTGATAGAAGAATGAACGGGAGAAGGTCAGGTCAGGTGACGTAATCGCCGAAAGCCGACTCACAAGAGAGCACAATTTTTTTCATATTTTTATTTTGCTTTAGCATGAAAATTACATGTCACCGAAAACAATACAGTATACATCATTTACAACGAATAACATTAAACCACTAGTCAACAAGTACCGTAAATTTATGAACATTTGGAAATGTAGATTTTTTTAACGAACTTTTTGCTAGCATGATCAACAGATTAATGTTACAATTTTCCGACTAAATGTTTCCCAAAAACTAAAAAACATTGTTATTTTGTCCAAATAAAAATTTACATGATATGTTTGTTTTAACCACTCAGCAAAAAAGAACCAGAAACCGGAGACAAGACGACACTCTCAAAACAGATCGACGGAAGTTTAATTGTGTTCACCACAGAAAGAGCATAAGTCACTTGTTTTTATTTTAATTTTATGTAAATAATTATTGCTTGGCAATATTCTGTGAATTAAACGGTATTGGAACCAATGCAAGTTTGTACAATTGAAGGGGAGTTTATTTACTTTTCTCCACCATGTATCAGAATTACTAAAATTTACATTATTTGGAACACCATTTACATGTATATCTATCTCAGATCACCACTTGCTTTTATATTTACAAACTGTCTGAAGAGACTGTTCTAAGGTGTCATAAATATTTACCGCTTGCTATTTATTATGCAAAATTTTATAGATATAACGGGTAAAATTTGGTAAAAAGATATTGTTTTGTCTATTCTTAAGACCCGTGTACCCTGCATAGGTTGCACTTCTTAATCGATAGAATTCTAGTATTGGAGGTTGAAAGTTGTAACTATTACAAAGTTCTTCATGTGACATAAAAGAACCTTCAGCATTAAACAAATCACACACACGACAGACTCCCCTTTCATTCCAGGTCTTGTAGAAAATAGAATTTCTACTGAGTTTAATCTTTGAATTATACCACACAGCAGAGTAAATATTTTCATTTTTGTCACACATTTGAAACAGGAGCACAACATCGCTTAAAACTTCCTTCCAGAACAGATTATCGGTTCCTTCAGCTAATTTTTTAAGGAAAGCGTCTCCCATTTTAAAAAAGTTATCAACCCAAAACTGCCTCGACCTCTTCAATTTTAGCAGTAGGCCAGATGAGCGGTAGAACGACGCCAACACCGGTAAATAATTTAGTTTACTCAAAGAAGAGCGGTGTAGCTTTTAATGACACTACTTTTGTGTAAGATTTTATTTAGTCATTTTTACCCACATCGGCGCAAAGCTGTAGATGTTGTATACAGCTTTGCTAGAACTGATCTTACTGATCGGGAATTTTGCCGCTAGTCCTTGTATGTATTCGATGCAGGGCATATGACGGGATCGGCGGGGAAGTTGCACAGATGACAAGGCCGCTTCATTGCTGCATCCGTACGCATCGTAGCATTTTAGCTGAGAAACCCGATAGAGAATCCTGCACGAGTCTCAGGTTGATATGACTTGGGCAAAACCTCAGTCTTGGAAATTTCGTCAAAATTCCTCGGCAAGCCTTGGGATTTTGACAAAATTTCCGAGAGATTTTGCCCATGTCATTAACCTGACACAAGTGTCGGATTTGTTCTCACATGAACCGTACAAACAATATTTTTTGCCGAAAAACTCGACGTGTCTAAAACTTTCAAAACTACATGACGATACTTCTGTAAAAACACGCTTGCGCAACGTAAAGTAAACTCAATTACTTTTTGTTAATAGTTTTATTTTAAACTTAATTGTAAATTGCATTCATATTTCGTAACAAATATTCAAGTTAGAATGTAAAAAAAAATGGTTTTTGAAGTTGTAATATTAATTAAACTTAACAAATGTTTATAAAAAAAACAGTCAGCAGGGCTTACCCGCGCGTGACTAATGAATTGACCTTGAGACAGCACAGCTAGACAGTCTCACCGCGTTTCTTGAGTTGGGCTTCGTCTCCGTTTGAATGAACAAGGATATAGAATTCGCCGCCAAAGATGGGTTCGTTTAAGAAGTTGTTTGCATGTCCTAACGACTGGGAGTACGTACATTTGCAACAACCGATATGTCAATCAGAACTTTGTCACCTTCTCGGAATTCCGGGATTGTTTGGTTCGAGCGCGTTTGGTTGTTTTATTGTTTTGCAGACAATAAAATGTAAGGCGTATGTATTTCTACTTTGCACTACTTTGTGATTCGCCCAATGTAATGTCGAAACAATTACGTACTCGGTGTTATTAACATGTCGTGTCCTAACACATTTCAGGTCATGTGAGAAATAGCTAGCCTACGTCAAAGAAATGTCACTCGGCTGTAACGCAGTGAGGCTAGGAGAAATTTCGTGGGCACGATGATGTCATATGTACCACTTTACTCTTATTGGTTGAGAATTTCTCTGGGGGCGCACGAAGGGGTAACGAATTATGGGTGGTGTAATTTACGTCGCAATAAATTACTTTCTGTGGTATGAAAGTAACAGAAGCAATATTTTATAAAATAATTGTATTTCTGGTGTCAAGAAGGTGTTTTGGACGCTGGAGGCTATCTTTAAGATCAAATGCAATTGTAAAAAATCTTCATGAAGTAAAGGACGGTGTGACTTTGCTCAGTAATGGCTTATGGTTTCACGGGCCCCTAAGGTAGAAAATTATGAGTGCTCTAGTCATTACACTGAATCCCTCTTTCACAATTGTTAACTGCCCCTCGGTCGTCACAACTTTCGAGGGTTCCCAGTTGCGACGAGACGAGACACCATCCCCGTCATCACTCCTCCTTGTTCATACATTTTTTCAGCTTCCCCCGCAGCTTACACGGATTGACGGGCAACTCTGACGGGCTATCTTGCGATTCGGCATATTAGCATCGGTTGAAGGCTTTCATTCGCATATTAGCAGCTACTCAGGGATTCTTCACACTTAGAACACTATAGGGGCGCCACTTACACGGAATGGCGGACTTCTCTGAGTCGGGCTGGTAGTATGCGATTGGCGAAAAGGCCACGCTTCTTTTCCCTACTACACCCGGAAGAGCTGGGTTCTGTGCGCGCGCAGGGAGGTCAAGTAGGTGACCTCTGCTCGTGTCAGTCAGAGTAGGTGACCTCTAACCGCGTAATCTTTGTTTACTTCCGCAAGTTGAGCAGTTCGTTTCACATTATTAGATCGTTTTGCAACCTAACTCAGGTGCGTTATCTGATGTATTTTCTGAAAATGTCAACATCACACAATATTTTATTATGTACATTAGACCTAATATTTGATTACACTTTCATTCTTTTATTTATTTATTTGTACCGATATAATTTTAGGCCTATATACGTAAAATGGGGGTAGTCTGGCCCGTCATGTTGTTTTCCATGGACATACAGACAACACTTAAACGATCAATGATGAATATGAAACTGACATGGGAAGACTGATGAAACAAAATGAATAATAAACAAATTATAAATAGATGATACTAAAATTATGAGAGAATTAACATGAATAAATAATGTCTTCATAAATGATTAAAAGTAGTTAATAAAAGTACATGAAATCATGTATATCATCATGTATATAGATAAAAAATAGGTTGGTCTGAGGATATTTAAGGCACATTTGGTACACAGAACACTTCTGATTAAATGATTTTTTACCAGTTTCATTTCGGGTTTTTGAGCAAATTGAAATTGGATGGCTGTTAGACCCTATGTCATCGTGTATTATCATTATTCCCATCTCCATATTGAGGTTTTCAATATTAATATATCTCACACCAACTCCCAGAATAATGCGTGCAGCCATATTTTTAATAGCCTGACAGTTTTCATATCCATGTAAGATGCAGCGCCCCACACCGGGAGGCAGTAATCCAGGTGAGCTTGAATGACGATTGTGTTGAAAAGGGTTTTCAGTGTCAAAATAATACACCCACATAATTTGAACATTGAGGGTTGTGCATGTCCGCAGAGGCAGATCTATACAGNGCGCCACTTACTTGGAATGACTGGCTATATTCTGCGCTACTCGGCTTGCGATAGAGCTATAGCACACGATCTGCCATAATTCTCAAGACGATGCAACACATACATACACAACCCTCTCTCCAAGATGGCGGCTGAGTCCAGTGATCTTGGCGCTAAGCAGCGTAAACAAAGTACTCACCACGAACACTGTTGCGTGCCGAAGTGTGTGAATGATAAGCGAAAGCAACCAGAATTGTATTTTCTCTTCTTCCCAACTTACGGGACGCTAAAGAAGGTATACATTCACGAAATACGACGGGATCCTGGACCTCGTTACAAGATTTTTCGCCGACTTGATTGTTTGCAATCGAGCGATTTTGAGATTCGGGTCGAGATATTACCATCGTCGATTTACCGGGATTCATTTGCGTGTTCCATTCGTTAGATTACTTTTGTTATGTCGGGAAAACACTCGCTTGGGCGCTTGTTCTGTTCTGTGCTTGAGCATTTAGTCCTGGTCAGTTAAGCCGCGGTTTCTCTTCTGAACACTGCTACTAGTACTGACTCAGTTATGGAAGCACCGGGTGCGGTATTCTTAGTAACGATTTTCTATGAATGCTTGAGTACAAATCATTTCAGCTATCAATTAAATTAATCAATCAATCAATTAATGTGTATTAATAATCTCTATGTCCTCATAAAATACACGTATTTTTAGATTTCATTATCAACCTTTGTCTGCAGTTCACATTTCACTTCTGGTGACTTCAAGTTCTCACTTGCTGGTAGAAAACTGCTAAAAGAGTGCTTTCCCTGTCTATGTTTAGAAACAGTTGATGTAAAATCTCGAAATATGTTAAATTAATAACGCAACCAATTTCCCAAACACGGTTTTGCAACGTTTAGACTGGTCGCAGTACTCGTGTTTTTCAAATTTTACTATCAAGTCTCGCAACGTGCGAACTTTCTTCCGCTTTTATTCAAGTGATGAAAAGAACTTGTAACCTCGTCTAAACGCAGTTTGCGAAACATTCTTTGTCTTCGTCCAATATTTCTCTACCTGCTTAAACGTCATTTTTGGTCGTGTCTTTCAACGACTTTGACCAAACTTTTACCATTGTTTACTTGAACAGATTAAGCAGACGTGTATGTAACCTCGTTTTGAAATCTGGTAGTCGGAAGTGTGCATGTTAATGATATATATATACAGATTATTACATGGCGAAGTCGTTATCCCCCGTTATCTAGAGCCCGAGTGGATTTTGGAGAATTATCGCCCGAGGGGCGTACTGAACGAGAAACATTGCAATGAATCGATCTACCTTTCTCGACTTGCCTCGGCTTTGTAACTACTTTCTATGTCAGAGGCCCGGGGTCGGAGGTCGTGACCTTTTAAGAAAAGCCGAGCTATTTTTGTCAAATAATGCTTATACTCAAAACCAATTGTGAGATAACTTTATGGGTTATTACACGGTTGTATCTGCCATTCGAGGCTAATATTGTGGTATAAATATAGATCATTACATGGCGAAGTCGTTATCTAGAGCCCGAAACCCCTCGGGTGTTATTGTCTAAGGGCAACTGGCTCCCTGCTGGCGTGACCCCCCAAAGATTAGCGACGCCGACCTGCCGTTTGTAGGGCTGTCGCGAACGTTTGCAAGTGCTGATAATTGTGATCGCCTCTCCTTGCTGACTTCCTAGATCCTCCAGCATCGACTACACCTTTAGCTATTTCTCTAAAATAACATTTTATGTAAAACCAATCGTCATGCTTACATCCAGCTGGTGCAGAGCCGATGAAGATGAGAATGGCAATAGTCTTGATGTTGCGTGTGTTGCGTAAGTAATTAATTAACCTATCGCAAGCACCGCCCCCTTGCGAAAAGTCACGCGACACCCGACAAACAAACAAGATGTCGGAGGCAAATACATGTACTACACAGTCGCCAAACGACGTTCCTAGTTGAAATCGATAAGTGATTTTTGCACTGTCCGAAAACGCTTCGACAAAGACAGTCAAAATCCTGGCGACAGGTCAATTGGCGACCTTCCACGAGACTTAATGGAAAAACATCTCCGTGACGCGCAAGCATTCTCGTGTAATTCATTGCTCTGGTTTAGTTTCTAGGAACTTTTTGTTCACCTTGTCAATAGTCCGGCTTTCGTATTGAGCGGTCCAAGTATTATTGGGAGAATGTTGTAGCAACACGCTACTTTAGTATTGAACCATACTTTTGTTATAAGACGACGAAGTACGGACTTCGCGATAGGCAAACACGATATCAAGAATGCATTCGACAATAATGTGAAAAAATTCTAAAACACTGAATTCCGTTGTACAGTAAGTCGTTCTGAACCTAATATTTAGCGCTGTTACCTCGATACGACTATTTAAAGTTGCCCTTACATGGATAATGTATGATTTAATTTATTTGTATGTGACTTGATAAAATAATTTTGAAGCACCCAACTTAATCTATTCGTTGATTTTTAGAGAACACTATACGAACTTTCCTTTGACAGTCTTCGTATTTATACATTTACAGTAAAAATATTTGGTTACTTGTGCATTTATAAACTGACCGAGAAAAGTAACCTGACTTCATCGAAAAAGTAATGCACCGATAATGTAATGGAACTCCATTCGTGGTACAGGAATTGCAAGTGAAATTCTGTGAGATATTACTGGACGCCATACAACTAAAACATTGATAAAAAAAATTAAACGCACAAAACGAAAATGGTGTATTGATGAGCCAGATGAGTTAGCTCAGTCCAATAACAAGAACGGAGAAGATTTCCACGTCAAAGTAAAATATTTATTGAAGTCATGATAACTTTAGTCATTAACTTTGTAAATACAATGTACAAGGTGCAAAAATTTTGAGAAGCGGTGCCAGGCGAAGCAGATCTGCAAAATATCCACGAAATATACTAGCAAACAAACAAGTGTTTAAATAAAAAACTTTGCAAATGGGATTGATGCAAAACAGAATGAAAACAAGAAAGGAGAACGTCTTCACGTCAAAGAATAGTGCAAGTGGTCTGATACACGTTGCATCAGACATGTGCAGGCCGCTCATTCGGGCACATTGCACCAAACACATATGGACATGCGCACAAATTAAGACTGAGATGAGGAGCTAGAGACCTGACGCAAGGGTCTAGAAGTGTGGTACACTGGGATTTGAGCCTAGCCTTTGTTCAGGAGGCAAACACAAAGCCAACTATTTCACACTGCATCCTTACCAAATAATGGAGTAGCTAATAAAATATTCTTTGCAAGTGACACAGCAGAATATTGTCAACAAATTATTGTCTTTAAAATAAAACCATAAATTACTGCGATATCATGTTGTAATGCTCGTTTCAAGTTTGATTTCGTAAATGTTGATATCGCAAAGTTAATTGCAACTATCCATGAGAAAAATAAAGATTTTACATAGTTGCTTTATGGATCAAGAAATTGGATATTTCTAGTTTCAATTTCAATGTTTTAGTATTTGGCATTTCTTTCATCGGCGCTTTTAAAGAAAGATTTAAAACACGGCATTAAAATACAAGTACTTTCATGCTACAGGTTAAGAAAACTGTAGTTTCACAACTTCATTGAAGATTCTTCTGAGTCGTTGTGTTTAGTCTGTACTTAGATGAACTTCTGATATTTCAAAATTACTGGAACTTAACCAGCCCGTGTAGCAGTCGCCAGGGCCCTCCACTTTGAATGCCACCGTCGTGCTTCCTCGATGCGGCAGCTCACACATCCCTTCAACTGCAAAATATGGTCTTACATAATACCAATTGAGAGTATCTTGAACTCATAAAGATAACATTAAAATCAGGACCCTATTTTTGAAGAACAAAACTTACGTGTAGGAACTAGGCCCCCGAACAGCCAACATAGCCACACAATTTGCACAATATTCCATCTTTTTCTGAGAAATAGAATGCGCGCAAGGTGCAAGTAAGTACCCCAGTGTGGTCATCCTGAGTTCGAGTATCTTCATTTTATCAGAATCTTCGCTCTTCAAAAAGTATTTTTCTTTTCCAGAAGACAATCAAGCATTACATCAAATCAGGGGACTGTGTCTCGAACAGCCTATTGTCTTAGGGCTAAAAATCAATGTATGGATGGCTCAGTCTGATTCAAGTCAAAAAGTCAGAAAATCTGCCAAAACTTCAAAAGACAGAAACCCATAACCTGCTCGGGAGCAGCTAAACAAGTCAACTTTGGGGTACAGAATCTTCGAGAAACACTCCCCAGTTTTGCCCCTACTTACCTACGGCCGGTTGATGGAGATCGTGATCATGTGACTGGTAAATAATTGCGCGTATTGGTCCAGGAGTCGAGCACTCAGTATTGTTGAACGTGAAATACCAGAAGCAGTGGGTGCCAGTGGCGTCGGGTCGACGGTATACACGTAGAGTACTCATCCAGCGTACCTTGAGGGCGCTGCGGCTTGACAGCTTGTTGTAGGTTACTTCCTGTAAACATACAGCAGTGTAATAGACTATAGGTTCCCATGCTGAGACTGTCGAAAAGAATATCCCGTGACACGTGATCTGTCGTAAAAAGTAGGGTTTCGTAAGTAAGAAACGAAGGCTAGACCTCTTAACATGGGTGCAGAGTTGTTAACTTTAAGTGTCGCACGGTAAGAGCAGAACATACATGTATGCACGGTCACATTCCGCATATACTGAGCTGATGTTAGTTTACAGGAAACTGCGTAGACGCAAAACTTGATGTGACTATTCCAGTAATACCCTGTCTTCGTATTTTACAAGTAACATAGGAGAATTGGGAAGAACGACTATGAAGGCAATTAGATTATTGAAAACGATAAAGTATTAATTAATGCTTTTGACATGCTCGGAAAATAGGTATGTTAAAGTGTGCTATTATTATCAATACGAGATGTCTGAATTAAGAAATAATATAAGGACTGTTGGGCATTTCAGATTATAAATATTTTACTTTCGTGTGATTTTGGAATTGTCAGCAGTTGGAGATGAGACTGTATTTTTAACATTCTTAAATGACATTAAACATCAGATGTGGCACGAAAGTGTATCATTATTAAGCAATACATTTATATAGATTATTCGAAGCTACGATGATATTATAGCATTATGTTTTAAACCCAAAATGTGCTATGATACGGTTAAAATGTAACAACTGTTACATTTTATGTCATTGTTACATTTTACGTTGCTAGGCCTCTCCTGAAATGTTACAAGTTGTTACATTTTATGTAATTGCTATGTCGAATGCACATGCGAGAAATGTACCATTGTTACATTTTACGAAAGGAACGTCATATTTCATGTTTTTGCATGATATTGGTCACACGGAAGAAAACCGTTGACACACTTAACGCCTTCTTTCTTGGATTGTGCGAATGAAATTCTATCAAATGTGCCAGGTCGAATTTATAGATGTGTCCCTATGTGCTTTACATGGTTTTTAACATGATTAGTTTCATGCTATAGTCAAAATGCACAATGTAGTTTCAACTGCACACGAAAGGAGTTTCCAGGATCAGGTAACAAGTTTTTTTATTGTTGAAGCGTTCTTGCAAACTTTTGTTGACGCTCAAAGGTCATAAATCAGTTGTGTATCCGGCATTACAGTAAAAACACTTCCCTTAGTAAGCACAAAAATGAGATCGTACTTGGCTAATATTTATCGTATTTGTTTGGGAACTAACGACCATAACAAAGTTTTTCATGGAGAGTTCAATTTCGGAAGTCAGTTTGATAGAAAAAACACCAGTTTTAGTCCATGATAGTTTGGTTTATTTCGGTCAGTGTTTTATTGCCTTGGAGTCATCGCTAATGTAGTAATTGTCTGAGTTATATAAAGCTTCAAAAGTTATCTGCTGGATAAATTTGATTGTTGCATGACGTCTGGTGCATTGTTCAACAATAACAACGTGACGCGTGATAATGCGACGTCATTGTTGCTATTCAGCGTATAATTTTATGCATTTGGGTCCTGCTCCACACAAAAGGAGTAAAACCAATGTTTCTGTTGCGGACAGGTTCTGTCTATAACCTTAGTTACGAATGACAATTTCTTAAAGACATTTTGGTGGAAGGAAGTAAAAGCACGCATTTATTTGCCGGCAGGTTGACAAATTTTGCCAAAACAACAGCAAAATATCGCCTTTGAGAAGGGCGAGCCAATAGTGGCGGCACAGTAACGTGTTTTATACATCTTAAAAGCTGAAAGAAATATAATTGTCCCTATGATGTCAAACCTGTCTGAAATAGTAGTGGTAACGACAGGTCAAACCGTGACGTGTATACATAAAAATGGGATGCCTATCTGGGTAAATAGAAAATATTTTGCACTTTGAAAGGACATAATTATTTTGCTCAAACCTGGACAGGTCTAGGTCGATACAGGTACTTTAAAGGGGCAATAGTCCAAAAAGCTGTTGTCGGCCTTTCGGGCTATAAAAACATGCACTTTCTCTTTCTATTGTCTTTTAAGGTAAAATATGAATTAAAATTACTATTTGATCAATGTTCATTAGTTCGAAGTACATGTAAATAAAGACAAAGTTTGGACATTCTAGTATTAATGGACGTGAAGTCACGTGTCTCACGAGGAGCCATTTTTGTGTTGTAGCTCGCACATAAACGAATTTGGCATATTTACCCTTTTGATACATTGCATAAAATGCTCATATTAAACTTCGACGTTGGCGGTTTTTGTTCCATACAATACACTTTCAATGAAACCTTGTTCAAATCACTCTATTAAATCACTGTGTTTTTTAAGAATATTAAACCCGTTCCACATAAAATTACTGCGCGTTTTGCATGTCCATTACCAGATATTCTAATGACCCAGTGACCGCAGCCGACTAATCGTTAGTTCTCGAAAAATGTCTGCCTCCAGAGTTCATCGTGGAACAATCCATGGTTCTTTGACAAGGAATGTTTTAGACCAGAGACAAAAATGATTACACAGCGGGTATCCTCACGTTTAGATGAAAGTCGCGAGTAAAATAGTGCGGTATGATGGATACCTTTATATTTACAAACAATACAGTGCATGCCGATAGGTCAGAAATAATCAATTTTTGAAGTAAATGAATGTCTAAACAAGATTTTAAATCTCAACCTCCTCGTTTCCAAGAAGTAGGCCTACACTGCATCCATAGCTGTCAAGACGTTCCTCATAATATCGTTAAGGCAGAACCCCTTTACAATCCTTTGGAACAGCACTGGCTGTCCACTATAGAAAGACCGATGAAAACAATGAATCATAAATGAGATGATTTTAAAATTTTTGAGGGCCATGATGTATTAGCACTTTGCTAAACATGTATTGTGTCCTCATTAAATAAATTTTAAAATATTCATAATATTCATAATAACGATAACGAAAACGATAACGAGTAACAGTAGTGATAGTAGTAATAGCAGTAATAGTAGTAATAGTTATAAGAGTAGTATTAGTAATGTAGTACTAATAAAAAATTATGATAGGTAGCCAAATTCATGTCGTGTCAGCAAGGAAAGCATTCTATAGAATAGGTATACGAAAAGTTCCGCTCAAAAGGGTGTTCTTTTACAGAAAAAATACTCTCCAAAATGGTGCCATTTTCGACAAAATGATATCTAAAAGGTGCCGTTCTTGAATTTCTGGAACAAAAGTGTGCGAAAATGTGAATTTTTACGCAAATTAGTCTCTAAATGGGTCACTTTTTTGTCCGATCCCACTCTCTAAACGGGTACGTATTCAAATTTTGCAGGCGGCACCACTCGTACAAAAATACTTCAGTACCCCTGGTAATGTCAGATACCACTTGTTCGTGATTTTGGTAATTTTCCTTGCAATATGACGTGGGTTTCGTAAAATGTAACAATAGTACATTTCTCTCATGTGTGTTCGACGTGAATTGTAACAACTACGTAAAATGTAACAATGACGTAAAATGTATCTGTTGTTACATTTTACGAAAATTTTACATTTGACGGCGTATCAGTGCTTTTCGCAAAAAACGTTTGGGCGATGTCGATGTATCAATGACTTGTTGATGGTTGAGATGGGACGGTACCTTAGGATTTCCAGAGAGGCGCCCTTTATGTTACGAGATGAGATTTTGAGAGTGATTGCCATTTCTTGTTACTATGCCCTTTGTATGTGCACCTTCGACCAAAATTTGTCATTCCAATTGCTGCAATGGATGTACCACGTGTTTCCGGTCGAAAGGTATTAATGCCATAACGGATGTAGCCAAGTTCCTAGTCCATACAGGGAAACAGAGACGTACTGTATTAGATGATGAATTGTATCTTTTTTCTCGTCTTTGCATTTTGCGTGAAACAACTTACGCGTATGCGTGTTTATAAGAGTTCTACAGTGCTGTGTTGAATAATAGAATTTTGGGTTTCTGTGAACAGAACAATATTTTAGTTGACGAGCAAAATGGTTTTCGAAGCCTGTATTGATCACTTATATGTCTTGTCATCAATTATTCAAACAGGAAAGTCGTCTAACCTTTCTACATTTGTGACATTTGTGGACATAGAAAAAGCTTTTACTAGACAAACCATGAACTTCTGTTTTATAGATTACGCAAAATAATATTAATCGTAGAATGTATGATGCAATTCGTAGGATTTACAGAAGTCCGTTGAACTGTATACGATTAAATGGCACTCTGTATAGTGGTTGGTTCACTCTTGAAAATGGTGTCCGTCAGGGGGACATTTTATCACCGACACTCTAACTTTGCATTACATGTATATGTAAATGACTTAGCTCTGGATATTAAAAAAAAATGGGTAAACGTGTCCAATGTGGCTCGAACAATATCTCAGTGCTTCTTCATGCCGACGATATGCACTTTTGTCTGAGAATGAAAATGACATGCAAGATATGTTGAAGGTTTTAAACAACTGGTGTAAAAAGTGGAGAATGGTTGTAAACATGGCAAAAACTAATGTTGTCCATTTTCGAGCTAAGTCTATGCCTAGAAGCAATTTTGAATTTGTTTTGAACAGTGTCGCCAGTTATAAATCCTCATACAAATATTTAGGCTGTATTCTGAATCAGCACCTTGACTTCAAAGAAAATTTGAATTCGTTATCTGAAGCTTCTGGTAGAGCGTTAGGGAAGATATGCTCAACATTCCGTGATAACAAGAATCTAGGATTCGAAACTTTTAAAACATTATTTAATTGGTGTGTGGCACCAATATTAGATTACGGGTCATCTGTCTGGGGTTACAAACATTTTGGTAATGATGAAAATATTCCAATCAGAGCTATGCGTTTTTATTTAGGGGTCAAAAAATTTACAGCCACTCATGCTGTTAGTTGCGATATGGGGTGGGACTCCACCGGAAATAGATTTAAATTGAATATTCTGCGTTTTTGGAACAAGCTAGTAACCGCAGGTGGTGATAGGATACTGAAGAAGGTATTTCTATGGGACTGCTCTGTTGGTAGAAAGGGTTGGATACACGGAATCAAAAATTTGTTTGACATAACTGGCATGCAATCCTGTTTTCAAAATTTGACTACTTGTAACATAGTAGACGCTAGAAACTAACTACCGGTATTTGAATACGCGAAACATCTTTGGGCTGAGTCTGATGTAACGAAACCCAAGTTAAGAACCTACTTTTTATTTAAACAGGAATTTTTAACTGAACCTTATGTAAAGATTAATTTATCTCGTTCCGAGCGATCTGTTCTGGCTCAGCTTAGAGCAGGAAATCTCCCATTGCACTTGGAAACTGGTCGTTATGTAAACACTCCTGTAAGTGAAAGACTTTGCTTTTGTTGTGATTCTGGTTCTGTGGAGGATGAGCTACATTTTGCGTTTGATTGTTCTCTTTATAACTCACTTCAGTATTTCCTTAGGCAATTTGCCAAATATATCAAGTCTGCTTTTGAACTCAGAAATCGACGCATTTATGGTAGGCTTACATCTCAGTTGTGTGGTTAAAGTCCTTCTCTCACGCGTTGTTAACCCTTATTACATGATTAGAGGATGTTATAAGGATCCAAGAAGTACTTACCCCACAACTAATACACAATCCGTACTCGAAAAAAGTTTAAATGAACGCGCCACTCACGATTCGCACCCGACGAACCACCGCCATTTTGAACTTGCCGCGAACGCGGAAGTACAATTCATTCAGGAACCCAGGCCGAGAAAACGCCGTCAGTGCGACTGGAGCAGTGCCTGTACTGTTACCAGCCAGGAAACGAGGATAAAATAACCGACAGCGCGCCTTAATTTTAATAAAATCAAACTACGGACAATTATATCGAATTTGCTGAAGAAATGTCGCGAATAAATTTTGGCAGAAATTATTTTGCCAGACTCGGGACTGCAGCCTATCGGACCCGGTGCGGATCGAGACCAGACACTGGCGAACGGTAAATGCATGCGGTTGCAAGCTGTTTTGTCGAAGTAAAATGGTCAAATCGTTATTGCCGGGTTCCGCTTCCTCGGATGGGCGAAGTCACCATTCCCGTGCTGCCATTATGGCGTTTTAACAATGCCCATCTTGCAGAGTCTTAGTTAGTTTTATCTATTGACGTCATAATAAATGACAATATTCGCAATCCTCCTCTTGTTTTACTCTGCAACATAGCTCGTGGCGTACCCCGGGCAAAATAGATTACGATAAATTAAATTTAACTTGTTAAATGCATTTATCGTCATTATTTTGACACTTGTCTCTTTATTTTGATACCAGTCCTTAGGGTTTATTTTGCATTACTCATCTCTATTTATAGCCTCAAGGGCCTACTTTTGTATTCATACGTTTCTCTACACGACTCCTGATTGGTCGCCCATATTTCCTTTGTTCTGTTCAACGTGGTCTCTCATTCAGCCACCTACCTCGTCGTCTACAAGACCTACGTTTGTTCTCTTCATTTTTTCCCCACCCCCTATCCCGGGTGTCGGTTCCACTTTCTCTTTGCTCATATACATTTCCTGTTAGGTTTTTTCAAGTTTTGTGTTCATTTTCAGTACTTCTCCTTTAAGCCCTTCAGGCAGTTCTTTTGTTTTGTTCCCTCTTTCAGGGCTAATCATTGTAAACGCCGGTGGGCGTTTTGTCCATGTCCATCTTGCAGAGTCTTAGTTAGTTTTATCTATTGACGTCATAATAAATGACAATATTCGTAATCCTCCTCTTGTTTTACTCTGCAACATAGCTCGTGGCGTACCGCGGGCAAAATAGATTACGATAAATGCTGCATATATTCAAGCGTAGTTTCAGAAACTTGCATGAAATTACGAACACAAAAACACGAAAATTGAACAAAGTTTCTTTTTTGTAGCAACGTTTGACAAATTACAAAGTAGCCGATTGAACATGCCTTTCAGTTCAGCAAAAATCGCCATGTTGTCGGTGCCGCCAGAAATGAGACGAAGTCCAACGGGAATTGTGAGCACATATATCACTTAATGAGTAACAACTACGAGGCTGAAATTTGGTGAACACTGTTAAATCGTGTAGAATAGTAAGTAAAGATATGTCTAACTAAATTTCACCGTGATTTGTTGGCGAAAACAAATTACACAAAGTTTTAAACTCGTAACTTATCCCGCTGTCCTCCAATATGGCCGACGCGATCCAAACAAAGTGACCCCAAAATTTCGCAACAAAACTTGCAATAACTTTACACTGCTTGCCCCGATTTTGATACTTTTTCAATTTTTACTGAGTAGAATGTACTACCTTTCCGATGATAGCAAAGTACTTTTTCAAAACGAGAAAAAAACAAAACCGAAAAAAATTGGTTCGACCCATATTGGTTCCTAGGTTCGACCGGCCTACGTAAGGAACTAAACACCAATGCTATTTTAACATACTAAGTACGCGTAACTCTCCAAAAAAGTCAACGACCACTAACTATAAACAATAAATACACTACATATGCAAACGAACCACGAGGTATTACTAATAAAACAAAATAATGAAGACTATTCGAGCAAGCAATAGCACATTCAGTTACAAGGAAAAAATGGCGGCATTCAGGACAAGTTCCTGAACTGATGAGCCGGAAATGTGGGTACGGAAATAACCGATGACAGCCGGTAATTATACGCTCACAGAGAAGGGTCAAATACAGTTAAAAAATCGCTTTTGGCAAGAAAGGCGAAACGAATATAAAGAAAGGGTGCCGAAAATAAGAATTTATGTAGTAAGTATTTTCGGATACTGGAACCACATGGGCAGTTTGAGAGAAGAACTTTAAAGTGACTAATAAGCTCAACTGGGCTGAGTACTTATCTTTCTTTCGAATTTTGAACCTATAATTGTTTGACTTAATTTTAGTTGTCACCATAATAAATAAGCACTACTACTGCTGGTGGTGCTGCTGCTGGTGGTGCTGCTGGTGGTGCTGCTGGTGTTGCTGCTGCTGCTACTACTGCTACTGCTGCCACTTCTCCTACTGCTTCTACTGATGCTGCTGCTACTACTACTGTATAGTGTGATTGTTTCTTTAAAAGGGTGGTTGGCTTAATTACACAAAAAATCACTTGCTTATTGAGAAGAAGTTCCTAATCTACGATTAAGTGACTTAAAGTAAATAACTGTGACAAAATAACAAACAAATGAAAGCGCTCTCAGGGCAGAAATTTTGAGAAATCTTCTGGAAAACAAAGACAGTCAGACCGCTGACGATAACTGCAATGACACCAACGACGATGCAGAAGACATTCCTGACAACAATTGTAACAACACCGAAATAGGCGCCAGAACTTGAACATCGAGAGCGACATCGACGAATACGACAAAACTGACAGCAAAGCTGATGCACTGGCAACGATCAAGATGCTGCAAGTATTTACGGGGCAAGTGAGGAAGTATTGAGCATCACTATTAGTTACACCACAGATACTCTTACTAAAAAGTTGGAAAATTGTGAGGGAGCTTTTGCGTGTTGAAGTACAACACCGCTCTCGTGGTTATCACGAATCCATTTTCAGGTGACCAACGTACTTTAGTGGTAGGAAAAAGAAATAAGTTATCTTATGTTCCAGCGGTAAATTATTCCACAAATGCAATCCTGCAAATAATTGATTTTTAAACGATCGAGGGTAATTACGGAGAATTATACATTCTAATAATGGCTACGTTCGAAAAACTATTGATCCCATGAATAACTTTATGTAAATAAAAATCAGTGCTGTTTTCTCAACAGTTAAATCAAGAATTTCCAAGACTGTAATTCTACTAAAACCCGTGATTCAAGAACAGCTTGGTACTGAAGTCTTTCAAGTTTACAAAGTGAAGTCAAATTTGCGGTACAATAGATAGTCCATGTACATTCACATAAAAATGAGATAACTTAAAATAGTTGTAGATCATTTTGAAATGGCAAATGGAAATACGATTAGAAAGTGTTCTGAATGATTTGAACTGTTTTTGAATTTGTATAATTACATGTATCAGCACAAAATGATGATATTCACAATGATTTGGGGATCAAGTAGAACACCCAGGTGCTTAACTGACACAGTTTAATTAAGGAACGATAGCATCATTCAAGTACAGTCTAGAAAGTGTGTCGATATTGTGTGAAGCTTTTAACGAGACCCTTTTGTCTTTTGGATAAGGAAAGAAAATAGACGTATCGTCAGTATACAAAAATGTTTCAGAATACAGACTGTCGGGTAGGTCATTATTAAATATTAGAAAAAGCAACGACCCCAGTGCACTGCCTTTTGGAACACCAGCTTTAACATACGCAATTGGCGATTCATCAGAAACAACACCATCACACTCAATGAATAGGTTCTATTTAAAAGATATGACTGAATTAAACCGTGCATAGTTACAAAGAAGATCACGAGGAACCGACTCAAACGCAGAATCCAAATCCAGTAAAAACACTACGAACCTTGTTATTCTCACGAAATTAAGTGATCATCGTGGTAGTTTTGCATGCAGCACAAATAAGTTAATAAAACGGGAGTATAGCACGGTAATGGGACGATAATAGGTTACTACAGTCGTAAAGTCCTTTTCATGCACATGAATCAATAATCCACATTTCGATCTCGTTGGAAGGACACCAGAATGAATTGGTTACTGGAATATTTAACATTGGTCGTACCTATCGTACCCAAAATTCATTACCTTGGCCTAAAATGACAGAAGCTGTTGCTGACAACAAAAGAAATGTCAAATGTGTCGTCAGTTATCCTTCTTATTGTGAACGTTCGCAAAGAAGTTTTATGCCATTGAGATTTTAATCTCAAAGGTTGGTTTGGATAACACTGGTCAAAACAAACGTATTTGTGATCATAGTGCTCGAAGACGCCTTCATCTGTCCAAAATGAATTTTGATACCACTCAATTTTATTAAAACGTGTCCCCAGACAACCCCTTTCAATATTAGTATTGAATATATTCAAAAAGCAAATATACTACACTTCATTTGTTTAAACCTCAACATTATTTTTCCGAACACATGTAAACAAACTGATAAATACTGTCACGCATGTTTTGCATGGTGCATGCCCTTTCTTTACCAAGTTTAAGGTCAACAACTTTTAAACTTGGGATAAACCGTTTTAGGTGTACTAAAAGTAGACTAGTCACGAATTTTTTTTACTCTGGTTCCTGCAATAGATGTATAATCCACATTTTCCTAGGCACCTGAAATTGGATTCCAAATCTGTGATTGGGTAATGTATTGTTTACAGGGGCCTCGAGATGGCGGCAATCGCAATGATGTTGGATTATAAACATCCTCTTTGAGCTAGCAAGCTAATTTTGTTCTCCATACCATGTAAATTTCCATCGAAATGAGGCGGTTAACTATGGGAAGAGTTGAACACCAATTTGACCAAGTTGTCAGTTATAGCACAAGGTACAGCAGCGCTGAACGCTTACCTTGATGACTCCGTCGTTTTTGTCGTCGTTTAGGGCGTACCAATAATGATGAGCCAGGTTGAATTGCGGAACACGGATGCTTGTACCATCTGGTCGTACATCTAAAAGCAAAACAACTTCATAAAATTGGAACGCTCGTGGTTCTCACATCCTTTTAAACGAGCGTTCTCACTTATGCTTCATTAATTCCTGGTGCCGAAGAAGCAATGACAAGTGTGGAAGGCAGTATTTGACTTACATGCACTGATCTTTGAATTCAGCCTAACTTCCTCGACTATAATACGACTGTAACCGTTCCAGCCTTGGTAAGGTCTATAGCTGCTGTATCCACTGCACGTTTGGTGCCACAGCTGGATTTTCACGTTTCCAGCGGGTATGCCGTAACAGATTCCACCAACTGAAATACGATTTAACCGGTCAGAATTGCTGGTTCGTGATAACGCCATGTAGTTATAGTACCCTGGGGTGACTTACATATAACCGAAGTTCCCAAAGTTTAATGACGTCTTTAAGTCATAAGGACGTCCATGAACATTAACGGCCGTGACATGAAACATTCCAGTTTTTACTTCAAAAGAGAACTCAGATGATGAACACACAAGGAAAGTCCTTGAATTGTCTCTCTAAAAATAAATCATGTAGTGAGGCGAAGTCCAATAGAATGTTACTGTTGACATTACTAAAGACTTCACAACCAATAACCAATTGTTTGACGACATTGAAATACTCGTTGTGTAACGCTCATTGACAATAAAACCATCAGAAGTACAAATACTACAGCTGGTTAAGAACCTCGTTAGGTACCAAAACTTTCTTCGGTCATTGGGAACCTTTTCAAGAAATTTGTCTAGTGATTTTTTGAATTAAAGGGGTTGTAAATCCCTCTTCTCTCTCTCCACCAAGTTTTTGATTTACACCACTTAGCTCAAATAATTGATCTTATAGAGGCATAGAACGCGAAAGCTCGTCAAAAATATCTTTTAAACAATTCCTGACGAAAGTATTCTAGTACAAACGAATTCACTTTTCCCTATGAGGAAATTTCCAGAAAAAATCACACACGTATTTGAAAACGCGCTAAGGAAAAACTCTGTGGTTACCACACAGTTTTTAATCCCCCTCCCACTTACGACTGACAAATGTGCACATGAGCTCACGGCCAGTTGCTTGAAGTCGCTTACGGCCAAAGGTCACATTTTTCATATAAGTGAAATGTTCTACGTCTATGTCTTGCAATACCAAATACGGAAACGTGTTTTGCTTTGTGGGAAGAAAATCGACGAAGTGACGAGCAGTTGACAGTTCGTTTCTTGAAATTTGAAACTAAAAGAAAATACTTTGATTTCAACAGAAATTAAAAATATTTAGGAGCAAACTCTTAAAATACCCGGTGAACATGTTGAATTCTGTTTCAGTAGCAGCAGACAACCACTTTAAATATTGTAATTTAGACTGTTTATCGAGTTCCAAGCCTCTTTAAAATTTCCTTAGTTATATTGGAGATGTTATTTAGGGCTTCGAAAGGACTAAGAGATTCTTATGACTTGAGATTGGGTTACGTAAGTTCGCTTGTAACGGCGTGTCATTTTATGGGCGTGGTCTCGGCGAAAAACTTACTGGCAATTCTTTGCAAACCCAAAAACAATTCTCACCTGAGCAAGAAACGAGCCGATTCAAGTTACCGGTCTAAATAAAAATTTCGATTCCTTGGGGTAACGCGGGAGCTCATAACCACTTTAACGACTGGGTTGTTTCAAAAATATAACTTTAAATATTGGCAACATCCATAGGCGGATTTATGGGGGGGGGGCCCAGGGGGCCCGCCCCC